>VWZO01005312.1:0-10929 GCA_013396975.1 Bucco capensis | reverse complement strand
GGGGGGGGGGGGATGTGTGCCATCGGGACTTTTTACTGCACAGTTGGAAGGGGATTTGTCCCTTTCCCCAGCAGACTGGAACTAAGACTGCACAGTCTCCCAGTGCAAGCCGTGAGGTTAGGGCAGCAGCAGTGGCAGCAGCTGCCACCAGGGCAGGAATGCAGCAGCCTGTACCCGCATCCTGGCAGAGCGGTGATGGCAGTGGAGCAGTGCAGCAGTGCAGCGTGCGGCAAAGGACCAAAGGACCAGCGGCATGGAAGTGGCGCATCACACCAGCCCTGGCACCAGCTGCGACAGCCTGTGACCCCATCCCAGAGGCATGGAGCTGCCAGGAGCAGCACAAAAGCGGTGGAGTGGCAGTGAGCCATGGCAGCACCCTGAACACCCCGCCCCACCGTGACTGAGCGCAGGATGAGCGGTGCTCCAGGAAGTACATCACACACACAACACAATGAACTCTTTAAACCTCACGGTGTCTTGCGGGTTCTTCCCTTTTCATTCCTGGAAACCATAGGGAGAGAAAAATCCTCCATTTTGATCAGGAGCAATGCCACACAGTCTCTTTTCATTCCAATGCCATCCACCCCATACCTTCAGCACCTCACTCACCATCTACCATCCCAGCTTACCCCAGCCCATCACTTTTCCATTTCACTGTATCTGGACTGTATTTTTGCGGGTTTCTTGCAGGTGGGGGTGCGGTGCAAGCGGCCATCTTGTGTTGTTCCAGCATGGGCTCTGGATGCTTGCCAATTCCTGTTATTTCACTGATTATCTTTGTTAAAGTTATTATTTATCACTTTTGCTCTTGGGTCTGCATGTGGTTTATTCTGTTTTCCTTCCTTTTCTGTTGGAGGGGGGAGGCTTCTTGTTTGGATTTCCCCCCACTGGATGAGAAACTCATTGAAAGCAGCCGTGCTGAGAAGGACTTGGGGGTCATGATAGATGAAAAGCTGGATATGAGCCAACAATGTGTACTCGCAGCCCAGAGAGACAACCGCATCCTGGGCTTCATCAGGAAAGGCGTGAGCAGCAGGTCTAGGGAGGTGATTCTGCCTCTCTACTCTGCCCTCGTGAGGCCCCACCTGGAGTACTGCATCCAGTTCTGGGGTCCTCAGCATAAAAAAGATGTGGACCTTTTGAAGTGAGTCCAGAGGAGGACCACAAAGATGATTAAAGGATTGGAGAACCTCCCCTATGAAGATAGGCTGAGAGAGTTGGGGTTATTCAGCCTGAAGAAGAGAAGGCTTCGAGGGGAATTTATAGCAGTTTTCCAGTACCTAAAGTGGGATTATAAGATAGAAGGGAGATACTTTTTAGGTGGTCAGATTGTAATAGGACAAGGGGGAATGGCAATAAACTGAAGGAGGGGAAATTTAGATTGGAGATTAGAAGGAAGTTCTTTATCCAGAGAGTTGTTAGGCACTGGAACAGGTTGCCCAGACAGGTTGTGGATGCCCCATCTCTGGCAGTGTTCAAGGCCAGGCTGGATGTGGTCCTGGGCAACCTGGTCTAGGGACTGGCATCTCTGCCCTTGGCGGGGGCGGTGGGGGTGGGGGGTGTTGGAACTAGATGATCTTTAAGGTCCCTTCCAATCTGGCCATTCTATGAATTTCTATGAGTTCTATGAATAATTGTCCCCAAACTGGGACAGAAGAGTAGACAGAAATTTCTGGACAGAAATGGCCAGATTTTCCATTTTACATTGCCTCTTCCACTGCAGCAATGTCTTATCTACCCCCCAGCACAGCATCTGAGTACTCTTATCACTGCCCAGCCCTGCCTGTCCCGGCCTCAGACAGCTTAGACGAAGAGATCACAAGGCAGCTGCTTAGAGAGGGAGGGGCAAGAGGTATGAAAAAACTGATTCTGTGCAAAGTTCCTCCATTGCTGCAATAGGTCTGCCCAGGAAAAATATCAGGAATTCATACCAGTTCCTGTGTGGATCAGTCTTGACAATTTAAACTGAAATTTATGAAAGCTGAAGTGAGAGAAATGAGTTTAATTTGGCCTGACCTGAGCACAGAGTGAATCTTTTGGGTTGTTTTACTGGACTATGGAAGGAGATATGGAAACTTGATGCTGTATATTTGGAAATTTGGTAGAACTAAATTCCAGAGCTGCTTAGATGTGTTTAGGGAGAATCAGTCATTGTCTTAAAGACTGAGCATTCTTTTTGTTTCCAAGGATATTTTCCTGCTAACCATTAGAAAAGAGAACTGCAAGTATTCATGGGGGTTTTTCCATGTCGTTACTGTTCATATGCTTTTTCAAGCCAAGTAGAATCTGTTTCCCAACAAGAACATCTTGCTCACTGAAACTCCCCAACATCAGCAGATGTCGAGGCTGTTCAGAGTGCTGCAGTGCCTCTAATATAACATGGTGGTGGTCCTTCATCTCATTGGAAGGATCTTCCTCCAAATATGCCAAACTCACCCAGCAGGATCTTGCAAAAATGTTGAAGAAGAAACACTTCAGGTTCTGTGATAATTCCAGCTGTGATTATAACTGGGGGAGTAAATTGCACATTGGGAACATATTTGTAATTAAACGGGTGTGCATGGCAAATTAGTATGACCTCTTCTAATTAGGAATGAGTCTTGCAGGCTAATACAACAAATGCAGTAGGAAAAACAGATTACAGAAGGATGAAAGATAGCCCTGGAGCCCTCTTCCTTTAACTTCTGTTTCCCTCATCTCTGCAGAACAGTTATAATGGAAGCAACACTCACATATGTCAGGGCTGAACTTGTCCCCAGGGTAAGTCAGGTCAGTGATGCGCCACAGTGCTTTCCACCAACAGCTTTGCCATGTGCAACAGCAGCATGTGACTAACAGTGCCCATATCAGTATGAGAACTCAGCTAATGGTGGGAGTAAATGGGTTTAAAATAATTTGTCTGAAGACAGATAATTAATGTGCTGCTCACTTTATTTGCTTCTTGTGAAATTCTTCTGTAAGAGTTGTCAGACAAGGCTTTCCGCCAACATGGTTTGGTCACCTTCCAAAAAGTTTCTAATTCCTTGAGAAAGCACGTGGGGTTGGTAAGAAACAGCTGCAACTGGGAAGTATTTTAATTGCTGAAAGATAAAACATGAAAGGATGGCTGTACACTGAATGCACAGTTTGCTGGGAAGAATCAAGTGTGTTCTGGTTACCTGCACACAATCTCTAGGTCACAGTATCTTCACAGACAACCTTTGGGGACCCATAACAGAATCCAAATGCTTGTCTGTGCTGACCCTTTGCTATGGGATGAAATCAGAAAAGCTTTGAATGGGGACAGTAAACACATGCACTGTTATGTGACACATTGGTTATCTTTCTCAGCCCTGCCAAGACAAATCCTTGCCCCTCTAATGGTCCATCCAGGAGAAACTGTCCCAGGTCACTGCTCTGTGACAATAATCATGGTTCTGGATGGAGATAATTAAAATACAAATATTTTTGTTTCCCAAGTGCTCTGTTAGTACCTCCTTGATACAGAACTTTACTCTGAAAAGTCACTTATCTTGCTGCTTTTCTAAGACAATTGCTGTGAACATGGAAATTGCCACTGTCCTCACTCACTGGTCCTTTAATTGCTACTGTACCTTCAGAAAACTCATCTGTACTCAGGTTTTACTCTATCTAATGCAGTTTCACATAATATGTAAGAGCATTACTTAGTATTTCAGAGACCAGTACACAAGTTTTTTGGGACAGGTACAGATAGAGGACAAAAATGGGAACAGAAGAAAATGTTCCAATTTTACCCTTACAAGGGGTGAAAGGACCGGATGTATACATCTGGAGGTCAAGCTACAAGTATAGTAATTCTCCAGCTGAGAAATACCTAACATTCTTCCTAAGATCAGGAGAAAACCTTGTAAATTGGATCTTCGGAGAGACTTCACTAATCAACACTAAGCAGAAATGCAAGGACTTACATAAAGCGGGCATTAAAAACATGGCATTCTTCTATGGGATGCTTTTCTGAGGAGCAGTATTACAGCCAATCAAGTAAACAAACTAAATTAGGCAATTTTTCTTCTATTCAGTAAAAGAAAGAAAGAGGAGGGAGAATAGAAGCCTTAAAAATAACTCCCTACTGTAAACAACATTCAAAATGAATGTTACATGTTTTATGATTATTTTAACTGCCTAATTCCTTCCCTTTATGAACAAAAGCAAGGGGAATACTTAACACAGATAGAATTGTCTTTCCATGTGTTTTGCTTTTTATACATAAAAGGGAACCAGTTCTCTGAAGTAGTTATGTTTTTGACATTTGACTAAGCAGCCGGAGAGGCTAAGAAAAATATATACAGGATTCTATGGCCAGCCTTTTCCTAATGTGGTATGTGAGGAACAAGTGGTGGGGCAAGCCAGCAAAGCAAGCAAAATCTGCACCCTGCTATGAGTATGTTGTCTCTCTGCTGATTGCAGCACACTGCTGGCACCCTGTGCTCACAGCCCAGCCTCTGGCCCATGTCAGCTTGATGTAGCTGCCCAAAGGGGCCAAAGAAGCACAGGGGAACCCACAGGTTGGGTAGGGGGAACTGAGGGAAAAGCAGTAAATGATTCAAATAGCAGAACCACCCCTTGGAAATCACTGGAGGTGACAACAGACAGCAGTATTACCTAAGAAGGGGGAAGGGGAGATGAAGGGGAAAAGGACTGATTGAAGCATTCATGGAGGAGATGAGCAAGAAGCTGCCACATCCCCCACTGAATGTCACTCTGAGGAAAAGAGGACACACTACACCCACCAGGCAGCCAGGAACACACCATCTGTGCTCAGTGACCACTCTGGGCATCAGTTGTGTCTTGTGTAGCCTACCTGTTCCTCCCTAGCCTGCCTCTTACCTGCACCACCTGCCTGGTTGCATCCTCCAGCCTCTGCTGCCTGGCTCAGAAGACAGGGTGGAAAACAGTTTTGTCCATGGTTATGTGATACACTGGATATGACCACTAACACTTATTAAGGGTTAGGGCTAGGCCAGCCATTAGATGAATGACAGACACTTGCTATTAACCCCTCTCCCTTCCCAAAGGGAAAAGGAATAAGGGAGAGAGACTTATGGGTTGAAAAATAATAACAATAAAATGAAATAACTAAATATATACAAAATCAATATTGAACCCAACACCCCTAATGGAAATTAGTCACCATCACCACTGAAGCTGTGTGCTGGCACTGGGAAAGTCCAGATTGGGCTCAGCAGCAGATGGGAACCAGATTCAGCAGCTGGATTCTGGAACTAGATTCAGGAACACATGGATCAGGATTGAAGGCAAAAAGGTGAGAGTCCTCAAATGTTGGCCATTGAAGAAGAGAGCTTGACCTTTATTATCCCTTAGCTTTATACTGAATATGACATATATAGAATGCAATTTTCTGTTGGTCAGTTTAGGGTCTCCTGTCCTGGCCGCTCCTTCCTGCAGGTGCAAGATCTTACTATCTGCACCCCCAACATGGCACACAAGATTTAGCAGTGACCTTAGTCTTCATAGGAGCAAGTACAAGCAATAGCCTTTCTGCATATCAATCCTTGGTAGTAATTATGAATATCAAGTGGTACCACTTCTAGAAACAGACACTGTCTGCAAAAACATGCCATTGACTTCAGAAAGTGTAGTCACTTAGAGAAGACTTAGCTGAAAAGTAAAATCACTGAATAGAATTAATTCTGTTCTAACTCAAACTAGAGCAATATTTCATTACCATTGCTCTCTTTCAGGGGTGTTGACGGAGCCTCCTGCCCATCGCCAGGTAGCTCTGGTAGGTAACGCTGTGGCTTAGAGGTCGTTTGATGTGTGCTGTGCATTCTGCATCCTAATGTGTTTCCTTCCCAGCTCTGCAAAGTGACACAGAGCAGCCCACAGGTTCACCCACAGCCAGGCACTTGGCAAATAAAAAGAATCTCATTGGTACTCACTGAAACAACCACTGAACTCCTTTCATTTTAGTAAAATGCTTTCTCATGAACTTTATTTCAACTGTAGAGATTAGGTCCCTTCAGAGATATTGACAGAAAGTGTTCCTTGCTTGTAAAACTAAACAAAGAAGGATAAAAAAAAAAAGAAATTCCACTTTGCTGTTAATTATAAAATCTCTTTTCTGGCATTTACTGATCCTTCTTTCTTTTCACTAGTGTGTTTCATGTGGACTTAAATATTACAGTTACCTATGCATCCCACAAAGTCAGTTTATGTTTATTTACTTTGCCTCCTTCCACATCCTTTCTAGCAGAAACAGCTCAGTAGCCACAGGGGAGAAAATCAGCCAGGCGTATTCTCCATCTGTCTCTTTTCCTATTTCCTGGGGTTTGACTGTACATCTTTTTGTGGGCATTGGTGGATCATTTTTGCATTATGCAATTCAAAACAAAACAACCCAAACCTACAGCTTCATCTACACAACTAACCAGATGGCCTTAACAAGGCTAAACTTGATTAGATTTCATGACATGATTTGCTTTGTCTGAGGGAAGACAACAAAGGTTTTTGACATTTTTTCCTTATGATGTTTGAATTCCTGTATCTACTCTTTTGAGCTAGCCTAAGTGGTCTTCAGAAGTGGGCTTTATGGCCCCTGCAGAACCATGCTGCCAGGATGGTTCTTCCAAAAGTAATGGCTGACGACAGTAGAAGGGAAAGCTCATGTGTATGTGTGTTTATACGTATCTATAGAAGCATCTCCTTCCCTTAAGCAAGGCACAAGGTTTATGGTCAAGGGAAAGGAGCAGATCCATCACCTTGCTCCACAGAGCAGCAAAAGAAGATTGTAGTGGAGAAGAGGGGGAGAGGGACAGCAGGGGGTGGTGGTAGACATTCTGCAGAGCTTCCAGATGATCATGTCACAGAAAAAAGACAGGAGCACTGTGAGAAGCCTGAGTAGACACTGTTCACACAAATAAAGCAGGAAGAGGCTAAGATCATCTAGACAGAGGAAGACAGAAATTAGTGAAACAAAATCCAGAAATTGTGGACAGGAAGGCCCAGGTCAGGAAGACGCTGTGTGAGGAGAAGGCAGAGGATTGAGAAGACAATAAGGGACAGAAGTGAAAATAATTCCCAACTTGCTAAGTCTGTAAGGCTGCTGGACCCTTGGTTTTGATGGTATTTTTCTGTGATGACTCTCATTCACTTCTCTATGAATTAGTTTGATGCATTTCCTCTCCACAAATACTACTCCAAGATTTTAATGTGGTGTAGCATGGTAAGAGGATTCCTCTCGAACAGAACTCCACCACACAGTTTAACAAAGTAAAAAAAAGTTTTATTGCTGTAAAAACACTAAGCAACCCTCACAAGTACTCATACAGTTAGAGAGCTATAGAACAGTTAGAATATCATACCAAACCCAAGGTGACTGTTACAAAGCCAAGCATTGGGTTGGTAGGCTCAGAGCGTCATGGGGCGACACCTGGGCAAGACCATGATGTTGGGTCTCCTAACCCCTGTCAGAAGCATGCTCCCTTTAATAGGCGAGCTGTGGAAAAGCACTGGACCCACCCACTACACGTCTGGCCAGCACCAGGTGTTTCCAGCCGCAATTGGTGTGCAACAGCTGTTTGCTCTTGTAAATTGGTCATGTTTTTTCTGGTCTTGGCAAGAGGTATAACCCAAGGTACAGGTTTGTTATTGTTTTGACAAGATATGCTTATCTTGTTCCCTTTGTTATGCTTATGCATATTTTGTTCCCTTTGTTATGCTATGCAAGATCATCTTATGCAGTGGTGAACAATGGATCATTTTGTACTTATCCCTTACACACTTGGTCACACTTTTCATGGTGTTCCTGGGTGGGGCTATGAGGGAAACCTGTGGGACCCTGATTGGCTGCTATTTCCTTTCATTCATCCTTTTCATTGCTTTTCCCTTGGCTTTCATTGCCAAGGTCAGGACAAGATTGCCAAGCCTGAAGCCAAACATCCAGTATCTATTCCAACTCAAAACTCTTAGATCTTCTAAGTCAGTGTGCTTGCGTCAAGAATAACCCAAAAGAGATACGGAAACCCCAGAGTCATTTCCATAAATCACATTTCTCCTAACGACATTTTCATCTCTGAAAGTGGCCTGCTATTTGTGTCATGTCCTGCCAACTTTCCCAACTGCTGGCCATTTGTTCACAAAGGGGAACGCGAAGTACACACGTCCAAGAACCCATCCAATACCAGAGGTATTATATGTTCATATGGACAAGAATACGCATCTCTACCACTTCATGCCTGGGAAGGAAAACAAGCCCGAAACTGCTTTAAAGAAGCTGCAGTTTGTTGCTGGGGAATGCACTTGAAATTTTACTTATGCTTCATGCTAAACAGTTTCTCTGGTCACAGCTGTAGCATATCACAGAGCTGATTAATTTGTCCACTGTGACGGATGTTCACAAATTTATCCTGTTTTTCTCTCATTGAGCTGTGCATGAAATGATCTGGGTTTCTTCAAACTATTTGTTATTCATAAGTGTCATAGGGTGACTAAAATTGAAGAGAAAGAGACATCAAGGATCCTCTAACATTTGTAAGTCATATTCCCTTTGAAGAAATGAGGCTGGTCTGCTTTTAAACAGGCAAGGGACAGAGACGCTTCCTCTTTAAGAAAACGCCGTGGCTGGTTTTCTCTTCCCCCCTTCCTTCATCCATGAAAGAATTCGCTGGGAGGGACTGATAAGGAGAAAACGAAAGTTGGAGTTGCGCCCTGAGGAACCAAAGGCTGTGACCCGGAACACCATACGGGGGGACAAATAAAAACGAACAGCCAAATGTCATGTGAAAAATGACGTATCCTTGTTTATATAAGGAAGTGAGGGGAAAGATCTTCCTTCCAGATTCTTGCTTTTCCTCTGCTGGCAGCTCGGGTTACTCCTCCTCTAATCGCTGGGTTATAAACCGATAAGTATCTTGCTTTTTGATCTCTTGGCCGGCTGGGTTAACTCCTATTTCCCCTCCCCGGGGTGGGAGTGAGGAAATTGCTTTTGGCAAAAAGCGGGAGGTTCTGATAAGGAGCGGTGATTGATAAGGCCTAAGGCCTGTGTCAGTTACGGGCCTGTGTAACTCAGCGATTGTAGGGGGGAGGCCTGAAGCCATTTCCAACTAACAATTTTTTTTTTTTTCCTTTCCTATCATTTCTCTTTTCATATGGTTGTAGCATTTAAATAGATAAACCTATTCTTATAATTCACTATCTGTGTGTCTGGTGCTTTTATTTTGTTTTGCTGTCCCCATTTGGGGAGAGGGGGGCATCTAGGAGGCCCTCTTAAAGAGATTGTTCCTTTGACCCCAACAAATTCTTAGTTCTTCTGGTCAAACGAGGACAATAAGGATTCTCAGAATAGTTTAGAACAACACTTTTCAGCTTGCTGATGACTTGCAATTCACTTTCCACTTTCTATGGTTTGTGATTTGTCTTCCAAGTCAAATGTTATTACCTCTGTTTGCTAGTGAATGACAGAAGCTTTATAAATAGCAGAATAATGGCGACTGAATAATGATGTTTGTTTGTGCAAGTTTTTGGCACATATTCATATAGATTTGGGGATTCTATAACACTTTTAAGAACATCTTATTTTTCTCACAGTCCTGAGAAAAGTTCTGGTCTAAATTTGCAAAGCCAGCTCTTTTCTATCTGCTTGTCGCTGGAGTATATCATAATCGTGATATACTGAATTATGCTATCTCCATTCGTGTTAATGACTGTTAATGTTTTATGTTCCAAAAGCTGAAAATATAGAATCATAGAATATTAGGGGTTGGAAGGGACCTAGAAAGATCACCTAGTACAACTCCTCTGCCAGAGCAGGATCACCTAGATGAGGTCACACAGGAATGCGTCCAGGTGGCTCTTGAATGTCTCCAGATAAGGAGACTCCACAAACCTCCTGAGCAGCCTGTTCCAGTGTCCCACCACCCTTACTGTGAAAAAGTTTTTTCTCATGAAATACTAAACCTCCTGTGGTCCAACTTGCTCCCATTCCCTCTTGTCCTAACATTGGATGACATTGAGAAGAGCCTGGTTCTCTCCTCCTGACACTCACCCTTAACATTTTTGTAAACATTAATGAGGTCCGCTCTCAGTCTCCTCTTCTCCAGGCTGAAGAGACCCAGCTCTCTCAGCCTGTCCTCGTAGGGCAGATGCTCCACTCCTTTAATAATCTTGGTGGCCCTGTGTTGGACTCTCTCCAGTAGCTCCCTATACTTCTTGAGCTGGGGGGCTCAGAACTGGACACAGTATTTCAGGTGGGGCCTCATCAGTGTGGAGTAGAGGGGGAGAATAAATTCTCTCGATCTGCTGGCCACATTCTTCTTAATACATCCCAGGACGCCATTGGCCTTCTTGGCCACGAGGGCACATTTCTGGCTCATGGTCATCCTCCTATCCACCAGGCCTCCTAGATCTTTTTCCCCAGAGCTATTCTTCAGCAGATCTGTCCCAAGCCTGTACTGATACGTGGCTTTGTTCTTTCCCAGATGGAGTACTTTACACTTACCCTTGTTAAATTGCATTAAGTTTCTCCCTCCCCATCTCTAAAGCCTGTCCAGGTTATGCTGGACGGCAGCAGAGCCTCCTGGTGTGTCAGCCACTCCTCCAAGCTTGGTATCATCTGCAAACTTGCTGAGGGTACACTCTACCCTTTCGTCCAGCTTATTGATGAATATATTGAACAGTACTGGACTCCTGGGGGATACCACTAGTCACAGGCCTCCAGTTAGACTCTGCTCCACTGGCCACAACTCTCTGGTTGTCTTTCAGCCAATTCCCAATCCATCTCACAGCACATTCTCCCAATCCACACTTCTTAAGCTTGGCTGTGAGGATACCATAGGAGAGAGTATCACAAGTTTTGCTCATTATCATCATTATGGCTAGACTTCATGAATGAAGATCCAGAGAGGGTTCCATCCATGCTGTTCATAAGCGCTTTTTACAAGCGCGCTGATG
>VWZO01005308.1:104546-290669 GCA_013396975.1 Bucco capensis | reverse complement strand
AGCCTTGGTGATTCTGTGATTCTGTGAAGACGGATACATTATTCACCTATCATCTCCCACATAAAGGCCTCTGTGCATGGAAAGAGAGGAAATGCTCCTCAGATACAGAAGAAAGAAAAGCTAGAAAATCCATACTCTGCCCCCTCCTTGGCTCCCAGAAAACTGTATCAGGAGCTGAAGTTGTCTAACAACTATGATTCCCTCTTTTGTGTTCTTATCAAGCTCTCAGAACTGCATTTCTCCACTTTGCCATGGACAGACTGACAAGAACCAGGACTGCAATTTATTACGTTGTCTCGGTTGTGTCCCCTCCCAAGATCTTGTCCACTCATCCCCTTGGTGCTGTGCCAGCCTTGCAACAGCTACAACATCACATGTTATCTTCACCTCAAGGCACAGCACTTCTGAGGACTGCTATGAGGACATTAACTCCATCTCAGCCAAACCCAATACATACATCAGCTACCAAATGGGTTTGAATGCATATTTCCTTGATCATGCCTTCCTCTCAGCCTCAAATATGGAACTGCTGCAAAGTTCAGTACATTTAAGATGACTATAGATAGTGAGGAAGGGTAGAATTTGTCACAGATGATCACATTCATTTTGTGAAAATTTTATTGTACGTGGCATAGCAATAAGAAAGCTTGGCTAGCTGGCCAGTCAGCCCTAGGAAAAAGTGAGCAGCATCTGTTTAAGTCTCTGAAGTAACACAATCCATGCATGGCATGAGGTTATGTTGCATCATTTAACACAACGTAAGTCTCACTCACCTTTTCTTCCTTTCTATTGCTACTTTCTTCCAGTTTCTTCTCACTTGAACTGCCACCAAAAATGCTTCAGTGTCTTTGCTGCTTTAAAATTCCTGCTATTTTCCCCTCAAACTTCTTCAGTTCATGTAATTTTTTACTGTGCTGTCTTTCTGGTAATGACTGAACTCACATCTAAGAAGTGTTATCTCTCCCTTCAGCCTCTCATCGTAAGACATTTGTGTTTTTTTCTGACCAAAGTACTATGCAGAACAAAACTGTATTGTTATGCCTGAGACATTCTCATACAGAAAGAAGCACAAATCATATTTAATCAAATTTAATGAAAGATTGCCATCAGGTGTCTAAATGTCTCACTTGCCTGTTTTATTGAGTTATAGTGAACAATGGTACCCAGAAATTTAACGTATGTAATAATTCAACATTTTTTTATTATGTGGACCTACTTTGTGCCAACTCTGTTCAACTAATTTACAATAATAAGACTGAAAACACCCTAATTCAAATACATAATAGAAAGAAATATTTCTTTATTTTTCTTGTTTCAGAATGATTGTTTCATTTGGAAATATTAATAAGTTGATAACTGAATCTCTTCATTATAATATAATGCTTTGGGAGCTATTCTTCATTCAGTGGGTTACACTCTGGTGTATCATGGGAAGAGGAGATATATTAGCCTGTATTCAGATCTGGTATAGAAAAAATGAAATTGCAGGGTAATAGAATTGCATCTTTTATACTAGTGCTGTTATATGAAAACAGAAGGACAAGTTTTAAATGGGAAATTTTGAGCAGTATCTGCCATAAAAGTCACATTGACGTTTCCCCACATGCCACTCTGCCTGGCCTCATACTTGGGGTACGTCAGCTAAGCAGTTCCTGATACCATTGATTCAAAACAGAAAGGCCATTAGAAATTGTGCTTGTCTCTATAGTTATACGGCTTCCGTCAACCATTTCTGACACCCTGTCTTTTTTATTTCTTTTACAGCAAGGAACTGTGCTGCTAAACAGTTTTCAGAGGTATAGTATGTACAATGAATAAAAGCAGAGATAAAATGATGAAAGGGAAGAACCAAAAAAAGATCAGCAATGAGATTATGGGAGTTAAGCCTATATTACATTGTAATATTACATTTTCAGAACGTAAGGAAGGGCTACACTGAGGAATGCTGCATCCAGAAGTCTACACAGCAGAGTCAGAGCTACACAGATATTGCAGAGGTGTATGTCAGGAATAATAGCTGCCTATGAGAAGCAGCCACTCACTGCACGTGAAGTGTTAATTAGCTCTTCTCTTCAAATGAGCTAATTAGCCGGGCACAGCCCTGCACTGACACAACCATACCAGTCCTGGAGCTGACTCATTAGCTGACTTGATTTCCTCTTCATTCACTAATGTGGATACTTGCACAGCTCCGCAGGAAAGTGCATTCTGGTAGTTAAGTACTAGCTTCTGTGCTAATTAGTATCGGAACATTTTACAAAATGTGGAACAATTTAAAGAGGACCAAAAAAAAATAAAAAATCAATGTCCCCAAACTTAGTGGTTAGAGCACTCCTCTAGAGAGAGGGAGGAAAGCAGGTCAAATTCTTGTTTTCAGAGACAGGTGTGGGTAACACTCCCTTCTGATTCCAAGTTCTTTTTTCTTCGTGCTTACCAAGAATGCTCTCAAAAGACATATTTTATAGAACGTAAAATAAACAGAATTGTGGGGCTTTTTTTGCTGTTCTTGAAAATTCTTGATTCTTCCACTAAACCAAAATTCAATTACCAGCAGAGCCCTAATAGCAAATACAGATTATTGACTGCACTTGAGGCCAACTGCAATGAAGTACTGCCTGAGGGTTAAAGTCAATGCTAGGATTAGGTAATATTGCCTGAAGCCAGTCGAAAGGGGAGCTTTAATACCTTTGGGCAATAGTTTACTGCAATTTCCCTCAGACCCAGTCAGTGACTAATTAACCTTTTAGAATCTTCTAGGTTAATGGAAAGTTTGCACTGGAAAGCTCCACGAATTGAAACATAAACTGCAATAGCAGAATATACGTGATATTGGTGGATGGACCACTGTTTTCAATGGCTGTTGCTTCAGCCTGAGGGCAGTAATATTCCCTATTTACAGACAAAGGAGCTTATGTGAAGTTATCTCAACTACTAAGAAAGGTTTTTCAATGTATAAAACAACCACTGTTTATTTTTTAACTGATAATTACCTAAAACTGACTCAACTCAAATTCTACTTGTTTTCAATCAATATGGGTATAAAAGGGTTGGAAAATTTCTACATGAGAGATATGTAAAGTGACAAGAAGGAGCCCAAAAGGAGAATCAGTGGTCCGTATTTGTACTCACCTCAAACACTGTGGATAATTGAATGTGGATGTCAGGTACGTCCAAGATAAAGAAAGATGTTTGTGAGTTTTATTTGATTAATAGTATGCCTACCAAATCCTGGGCTTGTCTGGGTAAATAGCACTTTGAATTGAAAACAAATTCCAAGCATGTATTGGGAAAGTAATTGCACTATTTAATAAAAGCATCTTTAAAAGATTATCAGCTCAACAGGTGTCAAGAATAACTAAAATAACACAATCCTACCAGATGCCTACTGACTGTCAGTAGCATGCATATAGAAGATTTCAGCATCCCTGAGTTCTGAAACTGCTGCAAGTTAAAAGACTGTATTAAATGCAGATCACTTCCAAATCCCTAAAACCAGCACTGCAGCAAGACATTTAAAGGATGACACAATGAGTTAGAGTCTGCCAGCTTGGCACAGATTGAAAGTGACAGGAGCTGAGGTGTGCTTTAAAAATAGGCCTTTTTTGAAATTGGATTAAAAATCAATTAAAATCCCATTAGAAACATAATTGTAGTGATACAAATCATAAAATAATATATTTTACAATAAACTATAAAAATGAGGAAGCTTACATAATGAATACTATTGCACAGATACACCCACACCTTTCAACCACATACAACCTACATGTCAAGAGAACACCTGTGAAAAGCAGAGAGTGTGATTTCAGTAGGAGGTCAACATGTGTGGCATAGGATTCAGAGCTTTGATTTCCCTCCTCTCCTCAAAGCTTTGAGAGATTAAATGCCAGCAAGTTTAGATTGCAAAACAATGAGACATGCAACATGATGGTGGCAGTCAATTCAGCAAAGCGGCTAGTGGCTATCCATCACATTTTTGATTCCCAGATGAGAAAATAATTTGTCAATTTTCTGTTGGTGTAGAGTCAGTGTATATCTTAGGCAAAGAAATTGTGCCCCTTTATGTTGAGAATGAATGTGCTTTAATTGCTTTTTTATAGGAAAATAAGGGTGCAGGTAATTAAAAAAAATTGCCAACATCATTTATTCCACATAGCAAGAAGAAATTTTGAGTTTGTTTCCTCATTAATTCCAGTTTTCCTGAGCTGTCAGCCATGCTTGGCCTCTTCTAGTGAAACCACCCCATAGTTTCATGTGCTGGCATTCAGTTCTTACACTGCACACTCTAGACAAGGTTGCATTATTATATGTTTCTTCTTGTGGGCTTATAGAGCTTTATGCTTCTGTTTGTACTATAGTGACTAGATTAATGATCTGATCATTTTCCAAAGAGGCAAAATCAGAAAGACATCTTTAAAAACAACTCTTCAGATTTATAGTAAACTTAGCTTTTCAGTTTCTCCTCACTAATCTTGTTTTATACAGCATTTTAAAAATAATACTGCATTAGTAAAGGCTGCTAGTCACAATAATTATCAAATTTTCTTTCTTACTATTTTGCAATGACATTTTAAATATACATTCCTGTAAATATTAGTGTATAATTTAATTGTCCCTGTATCATATGAAAAAAAACATGATTCCCCACAGCAGCCTATTGACTCCTTCAACCTTGCCTCTTGAAACCTTACTGAACGCAGAAGCTGATACTGCAGGTTTTATATTTATAATGATTAATTAATTCTGCACTAAGCAATGTTCCTGACTGCAAGAACAAAATCCACTTTAGAAAACATAAATGACAGCTTGCCTAAAATAATTAACACTAGTGCTGATAGAATTGGGATGTTCTTCCTCTGCTTTACACTAGCATATTTGAGAGAATTTAATTACTAATATTTCTGACTAGCACAAGAATTGCATTAAAGGAGCACTTGATGTGGCAGGATTGAAAACTCATACAAAATATGTTACAGAAATATAATGTGGATGGAATAAACCCTGTTTAAAAATGAAGATATAATTAACCCACAGTTAAGTATACAAGAGTATTTCCATTTTTTTGAGGAAACCAAAGCATGTTAAAAATAACCTGCATGAAAGTATCATCTCATTCCTCTGCCAGTCAGAGAGCCAAGAACCCTGAGCTCTTCCACCTCTGTGCAGAACAAGTCTGACAAGGTCTGTCCTGATAAAAGGAAGGTCTCACCAGTGAGTGAAGCACAGGGATTTTGTAGTCTGTAAAGGAGTCCTTCCTTCATAGCTGCAGCAGGAGCTATCCACTTAATATTCATTAGGGATGGAATTTGGACCTTAGCATGCTGAATAATGTAAACCTACATGTTAGTTTACATAAGGCTTTGAAATAAGACAGCTCTTCCCTGGAAGGGGACAGCGGGTATTTTCTGTGAATGAAATGGACTTACCTGCCTTATCTGCTAGCATCATGTAACTGCTTACAGAATTTATTAACTTCAAATTGAAAGCTTAAGTGACTGGTTCCTGTGATACAAATAAATTTGGCAGGAGAACATAAAAATCTGCTGTATCTTCTTTTGAATTGCTGGGAAGATTACAAAAAACTATGGTAGAAATCATAGAACCATTAAAGTTTAAAAAGACCTCTAAGATCATTAAGTCCAACCATCAACCCAACACCATCATGCCCAGTAGACTGTGTCCCAAAGTGCCATGTCCACCCATTTTTTAAACACCTCCAGGGACTGTGACCCCAACAGTTCCCTTGGCACCCTATTCCAATGTCTAATCACTCTTTCAGTGAAGAATTTTTCCCTAATATCCAACCTGAACCTCCCCTGGAGCAACTTGAGGCCATTTCTTCTTGTCCTATCACTAGTTACCGAGGAGAAGAGATCAATCCCCACATTGCTACAACCTCCTTTTGGGTAGTTTTAGAGAGCAAGAAAGTGTCTTCTGAGCCTCCACTTCTCCAAACTAAACAACTCCAGCTCCCTCAGCCATTCCTCATAAGACTTGTGCTTTAGACCTTCACCAGCTTTGATGCCCTTATTTGGACATGCTCCAGTAACTAAATGTTTTTCTTATAGTAAAGGGCCCAAAACTGAACACAGTGTTTGAGGTGTGGTCTTGCCAGTTTTGAGTACAGGGGGATGATCAGTTCCCTAGTCCTACTGGCCACACTATTTTCAGATGCAAATGTAGGCTCCTGACCAGAGAAGACAACATGGAGTTATTGTCACAGTCTCAATTAAAGTGAGAACTTCTTCGGACAAAATGATATGACAGAACCATCACAGCTTTCTACTTTTCACCCTACAACCTCCCTATTTCAAGTGTACTGTTTAAAAATCTGGGTATTGAAAATGAAATTCCTTTGAACCCGTATTTATTCTTTCATGACAACACTTGGGTGGTTGTTAAACAGGACTGACATACATCTCCACATTACCTGCAACAGGGACTAGTTGTTCTCTGAGTAGAGTTCAGGAGCTTCACTATCACTTGAAGGTGCAAGTTTATGAACATGTAAATACCTGCAGCACACCCAATTATTTTTTCTTACATGCTTTTCTTTCACATTACCTGAGTAAGTCAGGTATTGCAATGTGTCCTTCCTGTTATTGGCAGATTTTCATCACAAATGTCATCCTATCTTCTTTTTTGGTTGAGGCTATCACACACAATTTCAACATTATCAAAGGCCAAATTCTGGAAATAAGAAACTCCATAAAGATAAAATGAATGGCCATCTGGCCTGTTTTCCAGCATGTACCATCTCCTCTGGTGGCTTCTAGGCATATGTTTTGCCTACACACATACTTTCTTAAAGGTGCAATTTTGCATTGCCTGTAAACCCGTCCATCTTACTTGTGAGTGGAAAAAGGGAGAACCAGAAGGCTTGATTTAGTGAAACAAGTGGAGACAGATGTAAATTGTCTTCCTAAGGCAGTGCATTCTCTGCATCCAAGCTGGGATTCTTCCTAATAAGTAGTTGGTATTGGAAAGGGCATAAGAAAGCAATCTGTAGCCTCTCTTTAGGTATTCCTACTTGATACTAATTATTACTTAATAATGCATAGCATTTATATTTCCTTGTAAATGTTAAAAATGTTGTAAAAGTATTAACTAGTTAATTCTCAGGATATCCTTAAGAGGTAGGTATATGAGTATTATCTTCATTCCATACTTCTTTCCATAATAAGGGAACAATTAAAATGAAATTGATCAGCTAACTTTATAGAGACCCTAATTCCTGCAAATAGGAAATAATAGGTCTAAATGAGTATACTTCTGGGTGTTTAAAAGCAATATTCATCAGCTGGATTACAGCTGATTTTTCAGTGTAATTAACTTTGTATCCAAAAATCAACTTTATTGGTTCACTTCTAGTATATTAAGCACAATAGGAGGGATGCCCCATTTTCTCTGGCAATAATCAGGTTCCCTTCAGCCTTGTAATTGATTCAAGCAGGAACCATATTATTGTCTAGTAAAACAGAGCATCCCTCCTATTATCCCTTAAGTAGCAGTCAGTCTGGGAAGAAAACTGTTACAATGATATATGAAGTGAAGACAGATGCCAACTAAATAGATATCTGAGTAAGCTAGAAAGAAAGAATTAAATAGTTTGAAGAATCAATAAAGGTACTGCCTCAGCTAACCATTTTGCAACTCATCAACTAATCTCTCATTATTATTGTTCATATCCTGAGTGCCCCAATATCATTACACACTGCACAGACACACAGCAAGCCCAAAAGGCCTCGCAATCTAATTTGTCAACTTTCATTTCTTTCCCACTGTTTTTGTATCCTCTCTCCAGTAGCATTCCCGTTCCCTGTATTTTGATGTCTCCACATTATTACACTAATTCACTCCACTGCCAGAGGATCAGAGGACTGAGAAGCACCAATCCCACTGCACCCTCTGTTCCAGAGGGCCAGTCACAGAGTTCTAGGGCAAAACAGCTTGGTCAGTATCATTTACATTTACTTGGCTTTTATTAAAATTTTAAGTGTGGGGTGATGAGAAAAACAACAACCTTTTGATTCCTTCCCGATCAGTTTTGGGCAGCAGGCTCAGAGAAGAGGTGGATGACCTGAGTGAGTGCCTCTGAGAGGAACTGGACCACTGGTCAGCAAAGAAATCTGTTGTTGTGATTTAGGCCCAGCTGGTAACTAAATACCACACAGCCATTCATCCATTCCTCCCCCTCTGGTGGTATGGGGAGAAGAAAATATAGCCAAAGGCTTATGGGATGAGACAAGGACATAGAGGGATCACTCATCAGCTATGGTCACAGGCAAAAACCAGACTCAACTTGAGAAAAAAAAAATCCATCATCTGGATTTGAACAGCAACACTACCACTTACTAATCACAGAATCATTCAGGTTGGAAAAGACCCTTGGGATCATTGAATTCAACCATTAACTCTACTCTACAAAGTTCACCCCTAAACTGTATCCCCCAACACCACATCTAAATGACATCTAAATAGAATAATGAGAATCACAGAATAATCCAAGTTGGAAGGGACCCACAAGGATCATCAAGTCCAACTCCCATTTAGGCACAGGACAACTCCTATGTCACACGAGGTGTCTAAGGACAATGTCCAAGCGCCTCTTAAACTCCACAAAATTTGGAGCTATGACTACCACCCTGGGGAGCCTGTTCCACTGCTCTACCACTCTCTGGGTAAGAAACTTCTTTCTAGCATCCAGCTTGAACCTCTCTCTGGACAGCTTCACGCCATTCCCCCGTGTCCTGTCACTGTTCTTCTCAGTCCTCAAGTGCAGACTTCCCTCAGAGTAACAGCCTTCTTCAGGTACAGTCACCTGCTCTGGCATGAGATCCTCCAGAATTATCACATCTTTCACAAAGATGAAAAAAGCCACAGGGCTAAGTTATGTCTTGCTCTATGTACTGTTTAGTTAGGCCCCTATGGCTCATAGGTTAAAGAACCTCCAGCTTTCTAGAGAACATAGAGGCTCAGGTTTTTACTGGTGAACATCTCTCTATGGGGTATGGCTACAAGATGCCACATGCCAGGAAATCATGCTGTCCACAGGAGTAGTTCTCCTTTTCTGTGCTATAGTGATAAATAAAGGACATGAGCCCATTCAAGCCTTTGGCTAACTCATGAAATTGAACATGAACAGAGGGCATCTCATGAGACCACTCACTACTTGCACGACTACTTCTCCCTGGCTGGCTCCACTGAAAAGGAGCTAGGAAAAGTGATCCCATAGCACCAGACAGTTTCAGCCTTCTCACTGCTTGTGTGAAGGCAGGCAATTTAGGATAAGCCATCTGCAGTGTCAGTTGTCCCATTTGACTGTGTGTTGGAAAGGCAGGGGTATGTCTCACACAGCAGACATTGCCCTTGGCTGGGCAGCACCAGCTTTTTCTGAGCTGAGGGCTGTGAATGCCTCAGCACCAGCTTTTCCTGAGCTGAGGGCTGTGAATACCTCTGTCCTGATTTGGATTTCTAGTGGAGTGAATTGAGAAAACTACTCCCTTTTCTGTAGATTTGGCAACATTGAAGTTATGCTTATTCTGATCTGTCCCTGAATGGCTTTTATGACTTTCTTCTTTGCTCCTCACAATCCTCTCATTGAAAGAAAAATCTGCTAGTTCTCAACACAGACTTAAGAGACATTGCGGGTGGGAGACAAATGCTAAGGGTGCCAAGGAAGTTATTTTATTTTGCCAGATCTTAAATAAGAGCATGGCATGTAAAAGAGGGAGGCTTTCTGTTATATTCTTGCAAATAGATGTGTTGCACTTGAACTTCATAGCTGCCACTGTTATTTGGCAGAGTTGCACATTTAGGAGGACATTTGAAGTATTTACAGACTTCCCTTTGTCTCCTTCAGGCCATCAGTTCAGCAGCAAATAATCAAAGGGAGGAGTTAAAAGCCAATTGAACAATACCAATTCAGTTCAACACCAATCTGCAGTTTGCATAATTCAGTCATATCCAACTACCTTAATTTGCTTGACTCAATCCCTGTTGTTGTCTTTTCTCCTTTCCAACACAATGTGATGGCTGCAGTCATGCAGTCTTCTCACTTCCCTCACTTATCCATGACAGCAGGAATATCAGGTTCATTCCATTCATCAAAAAGCTTTATTTAAGATAATTTGGCCCAAAAAGTTCAGATCAGACAGATGCAGACAGCAGGAGGATTGCAAGCCTCAAGCCAAAAGACTATTCTTGAAGGAACATAAGACATTATTATGGTTACTACAGCTAAAATTTCCTTGTTCCTTGACATTATTAAGTGTAACAAATGCTGCCCAGAAGGTTCACTAAGCAGAGCAGAACATCAAGAACAGATTTCAGGTTTGCACCGCAATTTAAGATTAAAAAATATTTTATTTTACCTTCCATCTTTTCTGTAAAATAGAAGGCAAATTTCTTTCCCATTTCATTTCAAAGGAAGGAAGTCCTTTCCATCCTTAGTCTGAGATGTTTCTTAAGATGTTGATTATGATTCTAAGCAACACTCTTCATGCTAGTTTTAAGTCATCTTACTGATTGTGTGAACTCTTTTCATAGGTTCTGCTCTTGGAAGGTTTGAGTTGGTGGTATTACTCCTCATAAACATGGCTGCAAATAAAAATAAAGCAAATATAAGTAACCTCTCAATATTTTAATTTTGTTATTAAAAAGTTATATTTCTACATTTCTTTCTCCTGTTCCCCACTGCCTACGTTGTTCCAAATTCATGAATAATGTTAATTCAAGAACGGAGATATTATTCTCATATACCAATGATTTGGTTAACAAAGTGAAAGTCAAGTAATTTTTATTATAGAATCACAGAATGGTAGAGGTTGGAAGGGACTTCTGGGGATCATCCAGTCCAACCTCTTTGCTAAATCAGGTTCATCTAGATCAGGTTGCACAGGAAAACATCCAGGCAGTTTTTGAAAGTCTCCAGAGAAGGAGATTCCACAACCTGTCTGTGCAGCCTGTTCCAGTCTCCTGTCATCCTCAAAGTAAAGAACTTTTTCCTTAAGTTTAGGTGGAACTTCCTGTGTTCTAGTTTGTGCCCATTGCCCCTTGTCCTATCTCTGGGTACTACAAAAAAGATACTGGCTGCATCCTCTTGATACCTACCCTGTCTACATGTATTAGACAGTATAGTTTTCCTAGACCAGTCTGTGAAGTGTTTAGCTGTGTAAAGTAGTACAAGGTTCATAAGAACTGTGTTGTTTCTTCATTTTATCTGTACAAAAGGTTCAGCCAAGAAATCAGATCAGAAATACTCAATAACAAGGAAACATCTACTTGCCTTGATAGTTTTCTCTGTCAAGGAGATTTAGGCAGGCATTTATTTAAATGTTATTTTTATCTCCCAAACCTTTTTGGTATAGAAAACCAGAAAGATTTTCTATACCTAGTTTCTTACATTGTTTTCTTGGTCTCACTTTAATTTTTCATGTTTAAGTGATTTAGGAACTCTTTCTTTAGTATTCAGAAGTCAATGTTGCTTGTTACTATGTCTGTAACTTACTATAATACCATTTAGAACACATGCGATAATGATGTTAAGTATCCAGATGCTCCTTTTTTCTGAAGGACCTGGAGATGCCAGATTAGATGAGATCTTCTACTGAATACCACTGATGGATTGAGTGCAATTTCTCTTTTTTTCCTGCCAGATTTAGGATTTTCTTCTGGAAGTAAGTTATCTGGATTTTTTTTTTTGGAAGTGTATTTTTCAGCTTCAGTAGGTATTAAAAAGAATGCTACTTTGTCACTAAGTCACAATAAAACAAGTCGCCTTTTCCCCACATCTTTGCTATTTTCGATTGTGACTTCATCAATGCCTGTTCTTCTACCCATGGAGGGAGTAATCAACCTGCTTTATAAATAAAGTCATTGGACTAGTGACCGGAAGTGGTGGGCATCCAAGTAGCTCAAGCAAATCTACAAGTGCCTGTTCTGGAAGCAAAGGAAGAGACCTAGAAACTAAGCTGAGCCTACTGCAAGTAAAAACCTAAGAAAAACAGTCATGAGTTGGAAGAAAAGAGACTGAGCTTATTGGGTACAAGGTGATGTGAAGCCACAGGCTTTGAGGAAATTGCTTGTAGCTTCTCTCCATTCCATTCAGATGGGATGTGCGTGGGGCTAAATAAATCAGATTATACACAGAATGTATTTAAGTTTTAGCACTGATTTCTTAGCACAGGAAAAACAAACCAGGAAACAAAAAATCCACAAGACTATGGAAATTGGTAGTAGGTAGCAAAAAATATTAGAAATATTATTTTTATTGTAATCTATAATACTGTTTGACATCTTTTCACTGCTGTAGCAAGACCTACCAACCGTCAGATTCCATTTCACTAACTGCCTTAATAAAGATGTAGTAGAGTTAAAGAGGAATGGCATGCAGAATAAAATTCAGTAAAGCCAGGCTGTTCTTGTTTACTTGCCATTGGTACATAATGATCTTAATATAAAAGCCTGAAGTTTTGAGAGAGTTGAGAGAATACATAGATTTATATCAGAGGATATCTGTCCTTTTCTCTGAGTCTCAGAGTTAATAGTGAAGGTGGTTAAATGCAGAGGAGCTCATTAATCTGTCTGTGTCTGGAGTGTCTTACTCAGATACCATGCAAATCAATGCCTGCCAGGTAGTTAGCATTGTGCTTATGTAAGCAGCACTATACGGGCACAAAATCTACTGTTCTTCTTTAGCTGCAAAACATTTGAAATAGTATTTATTTAATTTTTTTTAATAGTGTAAATTAGTCTGAAAGAGTATTTTTCTGAAGGAGGTGGGCGAATTGAAATCATAAAACAGCACTGTTACTTGAAAATTTGTTTTCTCTGAAAATTTCTCACTCTGAATGGAATTTAGATTCTGAAAAAAACACACAGAAAATAAATACTGTCCCCTTTCCCTATTTCTCTGTGGCTACTGGAAACCCATGTAAAGGAGGCAAACTTTTACTGTCACATTTAAAGTGATTAAATGTTTTCTAGCCTTTCAGTTTACTAGGCAGGAAACTGCCAGTGCATCCTTCATGTCATCAAATAAATGCTGTTCATCTTTAATTAGCAGTGTATGTCAGTATTGAGGCTAAGACAGACATAAATAAAAGCTAGGAATCTTGCTACGCACTCAGTATAAAGCAGAGTATAGATGTAAAGATTAATAAATCAAGGAAATCAAAATGTTTCTGTTGAGTGCCACAAACAGATGCATTGAGAACAGCAAGTCTTTCACTTAGACTTTAAGCTCAAAGCATTACGAATATGTCAAATATGAAATATTTTTATTCAGAACTAAATATTATTCAGTGATAAAAATAGCTTCCTTGGTTAAACAGAAGAGAAGTAACCTAAGGGTAGTAAAGGGCCTTATCAGCAGAGAACAGTAAAAAACTGAGGGAAAGAACTAATCTTTCTCATCTCAGAGGGACTGCTACAGTTGTTACATTATACTTATTGCGGTTTATCTATATGCAAGACTCTACAGTATCTTTCAGATTAATTTAACATCTTAGGAATCCGTTATATCTTTTGGGGAAGTGACTCAATTTGGAGATTCCTAGTGGGTGTAAAGGAAAGCAGTAGCTTTCATTTCAGAACAGCCTCCATGCAGTAAACATTTGAATGATGCAATGCAGTTGTGAGGCTTTTACAAATATTTAACAGCAGCAGTTGTATAAATCTCCAATGTGATTTTGTTTACAAAAATAATAAAAACAGGAAAGTGATGTGAATGCTTGAGAATATCTCTCTGTTTACTACAACCTGTTTGAATGGCTCCTATTGCCACAGACAGGAAGCCCACTTTGCACCTCAGATGGGGTTCAGTCCCATCGCCTTTGAACTCTGTGGCCCAGGCTGCACTGATTGTATCAGAGCAGGCTGAGGCAGCAGCTCCTGAGAGGCTGAGAAAGCAAGGCTCCAAAGAGCAGTGGCCTCCTCTGTGTCAGAGCCCTGGGCAAATTTCTGAACATAGCTGTATGAGTTCATCTTACACTTGGCTGCAACTGCTTCCACACTCTGATCCAGAGTAAGTCTTTTTAAGATATCATGTGCTGCTTTGAATTGCTTATCAAAGTTCACCTGAAACAGAGAAGTCCAGCTGTTTATACCTCTCTCTAAGAAACTGTTAAGATTACATTTACCATGTTTGTTCTTAGGCTAAAGCTTAAAAAAGTTTAACTAAACCCCATTAAATAAGGTGTGAGATCAGTGATGGTGAGAATAACACATTCATTTTGCTGGAGGCAGACTTTAGAACACCTCTGCCATTTATACTTAAAAATGAAAGGTATGTGACATTTATAAATATAATCTCTCTGAGTAGATGAACATCCCTGAGAAACAGATCTAGACTATATGTGCTGTAATTATTATTAAGATAAATAATTGATCATGAGACATAGAGCAAGATTGACTATGTAGAGCATGAATTTTCTGTCAACTTAAGATAGCGGCAATGCAAAGGAAACAATGCAAATACTTACTCGCATAGTGTACAATGTTTTGCCTAAGGTTTAGCCCCACAGGCAGATATCAGACTGATTCACAAAATTTAAATACAGAAACCAGATACTACTATACCTTGTGAGAAGAAAATCTAACGAAAAGTAGAGAGACATTCAGGGAGTCACTTTAAGAGCCAAAGCTATCAGTCATAAACAGGCAGGCAAACGATGTCTCTTCCCTGGTAATAATAAAAGCACTTACCTCTGTTTCAACTACATGGCCTTCTCTTTGCTCTGGATCCACGCATACTTCTCAGGAGAAGATAAATTCATATGTAATGTATCACTGGTTTTCAATTTCATTGTGATGAATCCACAGGGTGGATTACATAGTCCATCCTGTGTTTTGCAGAAGAGCTAAATTACACCATGCCCTCTATGTGGTCCAGAGGATATTGATTAGGCTGCTTCAGAGTTTGAAGGAGAAGAAAAAAGAAAATGTACTGAGTTTTCTCATCTACATGTTTTCATTTCATCTTCCCATCTTCTGGAAATAATTAGTTTGCTGAAGTCAACAAGTCTTATTTATTTTCTTGTTTGAAATACCGCACTTGCATTTTTATAAGAGACTTCAGGAGATGTGTGAGTGTATTCTTCACATGTACAGTCAACAAAATGTCTGTGGTAACTTTTATTGCTTATGCTTTTGTTAGCTTGAATAACAGATAGTGTGATAATGCCTGTTGCTTGCAATGTGTACAAACACTGTTATGCGGAAAAAGACAGACCATAGAAACACTCCAATATTACAAGGTAAACTGAAGGGAGAAATACTTAATGCATTCTAGAGATTCACTGGCAAAAAACTGCAAATGAAAATTATTAGAATGAGTATAAAATTATTATAAAACTGTCACAGTTCTAATATATCATACCACTTCTGACCATAAGCTTCACAGCTATAAAAGCACTATCTTTTACTCTTCAATGTGCATAGATGATGGCTCATATTCTTCAGGGCTTATCATGTTAAAATGCCTTTAATTTTGTCCTAGATAGCTTTGAAGAACTCATTCTTAAACCTCTTCAAGGTCAAAACCTTACTTCTTGCCGATAGTCAGATCATCATTCTGTGATTTCTATTTCACTGACGTAGTATCTCTACTATTCTTGGGAATCACTGCACTGCTGTTTAGGCCATGCCAGCATATGATTACATCAACTGCTCTAAAGGTCCAGATGCTGTTTGCTTATGCCTGTTTCTCCTTTGCTAATCCTTTAAGGTCAGATAGATTGAAAACTAATGTATGTTCTTACTTCATATTTGGAAAAGGTTGCAATATTGCTAAGTAAGTTACTAATTTTTTCCTCCCCTGCAGCTGGGCATATGAAATCAAACACATGGTAAACACAAGAAGCATCTTACAAACTTGTGTTTCTGATGACATATTGTAATAAAAATGAGAAAGAAATGATTGGTTGCCAATCACCACAATAGCTAGGCATCTTGAGAACCCCAGTCTGTGTGTGCTGAATTTAAACAATTGCTAGCTATAGTGCACAGTAATAGACTCTACTCCCAAACCATTAATTTAAACTCGGACAAAAAAAACTCAAAGAAGATTCTTCTTCATGGATCACTGTGCTTGTTAACAAGTATCGAATACGATAAATTGTGTATTATAGCACTGTCCACTGGTTACGCTATATTTAAATCTCTTAGCCTTCCTAATATTGCAACACTCTTTTCTAAGAGAAAGATATCATCCACCAGTGAAAAGAAAACTGATACAAATTGAAATTTTGCCTTTTAGTACATATGATCCTCATAAAATATTCTGGACAGTGTCTATGCCAGGAATATTAAAGAAGTAAATTCCCAGAAATCTAAAGCAATTCCAAACTTCCCCAATCTTTATGTCCTCTCCTGCAGAGTCCTTCTCAAAAACACACAAACACAAGAGGCCTATTGTGAATAAATGAATCCATAAGACAACGTGCTTGTGAAAAAGCACAATTTACCATACACAGTAATATAAACAAATGTATTAACACTGTTAAATATACAATTAAGGACTATCTTCAAAACCAATCTGAATATATGTCTATGTCGTTCACATAACTATCGGTCAGAAAATGAGCAATCCTTTTGAAATGAAAAAAAAATCAGCATAAAAAATGAAATAAACTGCAGTCATCAGAAAAAATGACCTTAAATTTCATTTAAGTAGGTATTGATTCCTTATTCAAATAAATAACCAGTTGTATCTTAATAAATCCATATTATATAGGATTTATATCTTTATTCAAAAAGAAAATTAGTATTTTATTTTTCTGGTCACTTATAAGACAGTTTTTGTTCACCAGCAATTTAAACAGTTCATTAAATCTTAGTTAGAAACTGGGAGGAAATAATAGTATAAATTTTTGTAGGCTTTGGAAAATGAATTTATAAAAATTTTTCTTGGTAATAGAGTTACACACTTAAATATCTGTCTATTTTACTAAAAATTGAGTGCTCTGTAAAAACAATGTCAATTTAAGTTTTACCTTCAGCAAATAGATCTTGTCCAAAATGAAAAATATAAACAGGGGGCAAGATGCAATGTCAAGAAGAAAACATAATGGATCACAATGGATAGTATAATAAATCTTCACTAAGTGTTATATATGGATGGACACACGCACACCCCAACTCAATATATTTGCAAACTATTCTCTTCCTGGCTTGATGATGTTTTGCCTTGACCATATCTTGTGTTTTTGTATATGTTTTCCTTTAAAAACTTCATGGTCAGTAATGAGTGAATCACTGGTCTCCATCTATTAATTCTAGAGATAAGATTATGAACTGAATGAGTAGCTCTGATCATGTAATTTGCATTTTTGTTGTGACAAGTTGAAAGAGACAAATTTTCACACAGGCATTGTGGATTTGATTACTCAAAAATGAGTAGTCTATTTTTATGACAATTCTTCCTTCTCTCTCTGACCCGCAGTAATATTAAGTAATTAGATTTTGAATGTCCTTTGTGCTATACAGTTCTATATGATATGATTCCCTTTAATATCAAATATTACTTATAGCATGAAAGGTACAATGATTCCTAGCCCAGAACTATATCATTAGAGGAGCCTGAAAGAAGCTAGTCCATCAAAGTGTAGGCTATTAAACTGGCTTGTTTGTCTAGAAAACGCATAATCAGCCCTTCCAACTTTTGTTGTGTTACCTGTAATTAATACTAATTAAGGCTGAGGCTCTCAAATATGAAATGGTTGAGAAAATCTGCAGGGTTTGGTTTCCTATTTGTCAACTTTTATTTGAAAACAGCAGGTAAAATTCCGATCTGAGGAATGTTTAGCCTCAAACTATTCACACAGATTGTTTTGTATCTATGTAATTACCAAAGACTACTTTGGTCAAAACTCCTGAACACTTTTTATTGCTAATTTTGGCAATAAACCTGTTAATTAGTTATTTGTAAAGCATTAGAGAATCAAGTAAAAAGGACCCATCTGTTTATAAAATAAGATTTCTCCTGGGCATAACATTTAGAAAGCACAACCATACCACCTATTTATTGATAAAGACTCTCACTCCTTTTAGAGCTAAAATGTGACTTTGAAGGAGATTTGTAATATATCATGCACAGTTAATACCATCACAATTTTAATACCATCAGGGGTGCTTAAGAAAGCTGTGAAGAGCTGTAACCTCTTTCTTATCTATGTCTGATGTGAATCTGGCACAGATCAACAGAAGTCAAAGATGTGGCCATGTCGAAGGCATTCAGTTCTCAGAACGAATTCACAGTATCTCCAGCTGGAAAAGAATTTTAAGAACACAGTACATCTAACATTGTCATAAAGCTTATTTCCATGTGCAGACTCAGAAGCCAAATGATGTCCCAGGTTTAAGGGAATTTTATCATTGACTTGAATGGAAGCAGGATCATAGATATTTCCAGGTGAAAGTGTAAGCAGTCTAGGAAGCTTACACTGCTGCTACTTACCTTTTCCATGGCCAATTAAATAGGCTTGTTTTCTCAGAGCTGTCAATGTGGCAGCTTTCATGAGCCCTAAATTCATCCTTCAAGGAGAAAACATGTTTTAAAAAAAGTCTTTTCTGATTTAAAGATACTGTAAAAAAAAGACCTCTTTTCGATACAGAAAACAAATTTCTTGTATATTCATGTGGATTACAGAGTAGTTTCCATAGAGCAAAGATGATACAATATTCTTGTCTGAGATTAAAAAAATATGTAAGAATGGAATATTGATAGCAACATACAGTATAAAGTAAAGGAGGACTGGATGACGTACTATAGGAACTGATAAGAATTATATGGCTTCTAGCAGAGAAGTAAAATGTCATTAAAAATACAGACTGATGGCAATAGGAAATGCATCTATAAAGGGGATCACAGGAGTAAACAAGGAATAAGCTTGGAGGAGAGCAGACAAGTGTTGAAGGAATAATGTTAATTGAATTTTGCATTGTAGCCAGCTAGGATAGGCTGATGCTTCAAATGCTAAAACAAAGCTGAGACACCTTGGCCTGAAGTGGTAGCCTCCATTGTCCCAGTCTTGCCCCAAGAGTTCAAAACCTACATAAACAAAGTTGTTAACAGCTGTTTTATTGGTGGCCATCAGGGCCTGCTTATTCCACTTTGGATGCAAGGGAACTACAAGTGGGTCTCTAAAAAGATGAGGAATTTGACCAAGTTGAGAGTGAGAAATCATGTGAGACCAACTCCAGAAGCTGTGGAGAAAACTACCACACATGGAGAGAGAAAATATTTTCTTTCTTAGTGTATGTATGCATGGCTAGGCTTCGCGAATGAACAACAGTGTCAGGGTAAAAATGAGAGGCTCATTTTTAAAATCCTAACTCTGGGAATGCATAGTGAAGTTAGCTTTGGTTCCATGTGTGTCCTTGAACATTAGTTCTCAGTCCAGGTTTTTAAAAAGGAGTACAGCATTGTGAAATGGAAACTATTGTTTAAAAACAAAAGAAACAACACCTCATCCAAAACCCACAGAAAATTCCACTATGTGATGGACTTGCCCCAGAGTGGAAGACCAAACCATTCTGCATCCATCAGTAAAACTAATTTCAAATGATCTTAGAAGTCACCTTAGGCACCTTAAATCTGAAGAACAGTAACTAATATTTCCCAAAACACCATTGTTGTTCGCAAGCTTGAAATGCAAATGTTTTACTAACTACTTTTCATCCAAGTCCTATTACATTACTTTATTATTATATAGTTTCTTATAAATGTTGGTCACTGAGAGTCTTAACTTTCAATTAAGCATAATTTAGAACATTTATTTTAAAATACATTTGCTGTACTTTTTCAAACAAGTTAGCGATACTTTAGGACGTGTTGGGAAGCAACCATGCTTAACAAGACTAATTTAATATAGATCATAAAAATGGTAACAGGGTAAAAAGAATGGAATTACAGAAGGAAATCTACCAATAAGGGTTTTAGGCTATTCAGAATATTAGTAATATAGTAGACTGAAAAAATCAGGTCTATAAATTTCTGTCAGTGTAGAGTACCTACACAAGGTCTCACACATCAGCTAAACTTAAATGAGGTCCTTGTACAAGCCCTGTGAACAGGAGTGAATTTCACCCTCAACAGTTGAAAAACTGCCTTTCATTCTGATTGCATCAGAAAATTAATTTGCTCCATGCTCCAGCAAAACCGAAACTCGTTCAGTCATCAGCAGAGTCTTTTGAATAACACAGTTTATGCTACATTCACAAATAATCTGCTTTCAGGCTAAGTAGATGACTTTTACTGTTTCCTTGGCAAAATCTGGTTAATAAAAATATTGACATGAACAATGTATCAGCTGATGTAAGTAGGAGTTACATAATGAAATAAGACCTTGACAATAACATTGTTGAGGTACATGAAGATATACTAGTACGGAAGAAAATGAAGAAGAGTATCAGGAAAATTACTGAAACTAAGAAAGCACAGCTTTGGTAAAAGGCTAAGGAATAGGGAGACTGAATGAATTTGTTTGGGGCTTTCCTGGGTAGGAATAGGAACAAAATGGACAATACAATGATATTTAGGCTACAGAGAAAAGGCATCAGATTATCCAAAGAAAAAGAAAATAAAGCAAAGGGGAAGCAGTAGAGCTTTGAGTTTGAAAAGTACTTTTGAAGATTTTTTATTATTATATCCTTAGCAAGCCTTCTAGTGTTGGGGCTCAGAGTCAGAGTCCCATTCCTTGCTTTAAATAACTTCTCACATAGGGTCCGTTCACTTCAGCCTCCTGCAGGAGGGTTGATTTCACTCAATATGCATATCGCATCCCCCTAATTATCCATCTCTTTGTATTAATGATGAAATAATACAATCTTCTATTTTCTCTAATTAAGTTTATTATGGAGACATTTTTATGTGCCTATTTTTGAAAAATGAAATTTCATTAAAAGTCAGTGTATCAGATCTTATTAATTCTATTACATTACAACATGAAACATTTCATCAGGAAAAAAAAAGACTGAATCAAAACCAACCCCAGACTTTGATAATACAGATAAAAAAAAAATCCAATGCATTCTCTTTTCAATCTCATTTGAAACACTGAAAAACTTTCCTCATGCAAAGTTTTAAAATCAATAGAGAATGACTTATCACATTCTCCTACAGAAACATATTTTGTATACTTTGCTGGGGATTTTTTCCCACTGAAAACACTATGAAACGCCAATGCATCTCACAAAACCATTTTTTCTTCTTCTTGTAATTAGGAAAAACTAGATAAAGAAATTGATATCAATTACCTTTGGGAAAACCAGGTTGGACTAAAAGACCTTTTAATAATTGGAATGGCCATGCACTTTGCATGCTGTCAGTGCTCAGTGACAATTGCTACAAGACAATTGATACACACTGACTTTTTCTTTGTCATTGCTGGACAGTAGGGACTTTAGTGCCAATGATTTTCTGCCATCATCTGAAAGTGATAGGGGCCTATGAATGGCTGTAGCAAGATAAAGGATCCCTTGATATCCCGTAGAGGAACTGCAATGTTTTGCTGCTCTCCAGACATGTTTCACAGCTGTGACTCCAGGGCACACATAGCTGAATGGTTTTGCTGATGTTTGGAATCTTCTGCTTCTTGTGAAGTTACTGCTCAGCATTGCTGGTGCACTGATGGCACTAAGTACATATCACGTGGGGTGGCAGACAGCAGCAGAAACACTAGGCTGCTGTCAGACACTGAGGGATTCTTATTTTGCTGTTTGAGAAAAAGTCATAATCTATTTGAACACTTGTAGCAGAATATATAGACTCTGTCAGGAGACCGAAAATTTCACTTGTAAAATGCACAGTAGAATGGCTTGTAGCACATACATAATTGACTCAAATTGCTTATTTTGGTTTTCTGTAAACCACAAATTTATGTCATTTAATTTAATCTCTTTTCCTTGTGCAGCAGTTTTCCATTCTAGATGAAAGCACAGCCCCTGCAATTTATATATATAAAAACTTCTTCAGTCTTATTTCTTGTGCTGGAATGAGTAAGACGTAGCTTTAAAGGTTTAGGGAGAATGAAGGAGTCTTTATAATGATACTTGATCCTGCCTACCCATTAACTTTGTATTGTTAATTACTGAAGTTGGGGTCTATAGATGATATTTATTTTCCCAGCGCAACCTACATCATTTTAAGTCCACCCCAAAAGTTCTCTTTCTTGTAGGTAACTCTGTGTTTTGGGCAGACAGATTGTCTGGCATTAACAGAAATTTGTTCAGGAGCATTCTATCCACCATGCCTCCTGCATTTGGCCTGGTAGATGAGTAGAGAGCAGTGGACATTGCTCTTTCCTCAATGTAGCAGATACATGGATGTAGTGGAGAGAGTTCTGTGAAGGGCCACAAAAACGATAAAGGGGCAAGAGCATCTTTCCTATGAAGAGAGGCTGAGAGAGTTGGGCTCTTCAGCCTGAAGAGGTGAGGGATCTTATCAGTGCGCGTAAATACCTGAAGAGAGACTACAAAGACAACAGAGCCAGGCTTTTTTAATTGGTGCAGGGCAAGAAACAATGGGCACAAACTCAAACACAGGAATGCCCATTTAAACATAAGAGTAAAATTTTCACTCTAAGGGTGGCCAACCTCAGGTTGTCCAGGGAGGTTATGGAGTTTCCATCTTTGGTGATGTTCAAAAGCCATCTGTACAACCTGGAGCCATAGGTGATTGGCTCTAAGTGTCCTGTCTTGAGGGAGGGTTGGACCAGATGACTTGGAAGTCTCTTCCAACCTCAACCATTCTTTGATTCTGTACATTCTTTGCATGCAAAGTATGAGTGGATAAGTGTACTTTGATCATGAAAATTCATCATCCTTTATGGGAATCTAATGCTTCCTTGGAGCAAGAGATTCATTGCATTAAGGCCAGGAGTGCTTGACTTCATTGCACAGTACTTGAATGAAGATAAGGCATTCACAAGATGTTTTTTGCAAGGTCTACCATTTCTTTAAGCTGACCTTTGGAAAAAGTCAATCTATTTTGGCAACTCTCCTCCCACCTTTCCCAAGTGCATATCAATAATGAAAAACATGGATGAGAGACTAGCAGCATGCAAAAAGAAATGCAAACCTGAATGATAGGTGGAGAAAATGAAAAGGTAGCAATATTCAGGAGAAAGGAAAAACGACAGACAACCATGAAATCTTTCCTTTGCCCTGTTAGCTCCAATGAGGTTACTGTGGCAATGATGGCAGTCACAACCATAATACCTGGCCAAACAGCCAGGTATTTCTTGTGCACAGTCCTTCTTGGAAAAGAGGCATTGGATATTTCTGCAGCTTGCTGTGAAAAATTCAGTTCAGCAAATAATTTAGCAAGTGAAGATTAACAAAATCTGTGTCCTAAACAGTGCAGTCCCAGACTAGTAGACAGGACATTAGACTAGAGGAATAATTAAGCTTATACATACCTAAGTGTGCTGGTTCTTCTGAGATGTCATTATTCATGTGAACATTATCTTCATAGCTACCTGTATAGGCTGGAAATATTTGTTTCTGTGGAAGGCAACATCAAAACCCTTTTAAGGCTCTTCTTTGCCACTAGGATCTTCTATACAGCCAATGTTGGTCAAGCAGTATCTCCACAAGGATGAAGAAGCACAAGGGGATAGCCAATCTAGGTGCAGTAAGTGTGTGGTTACACAATCTAAACTGAAGACACATTTATTTCAAGGCAACTGTCTATCTCCTTCCTGATGTTTGCTCTAATCAGTTGGTTTGCTCTAATTTTGTTCCAGAGTGCCCTTCAGAGGGTAAACAGTGACTGTGAAACTGCTCTTAAAATACAGCCTTGAGGTAGGCAAGGACATACCCCTATGCTCCTGGGAACCCAGAAGAGGTAGATCCCTTTTGCTCTGTCTCCTCTTCCAAGCTTCACATTTGCAAACGAAACTGAATGCTTAAGCAAGGACTGTGTTGTGTTCTATATGCCCTAAATACAAGGATTCAAGAACCTGTCTTACTTGGGGTGTACAGATACTCCCACCGTAACAGTGCATAATGTAAGACAAGTGGCAAATCCCTGACTCTGTAGCTGAAGGCCAGACCACTTTGAGGGAGATTCAACAGTCTTAACACAGAGCCACTGACATGATCTAGAGTGTTCTAGACATCTCCACGGAGCTGGCGAAAATTAAAGAGGATCTGTGAAAGACCTGTGCCTTTCTAGAGTGACAGTTTGAGGCCTCGTGGGATACCCTACAGCATTTAAAATGCCACTGAGCATTTGTATTCATACATCTGAATTGCTCCCTTGTCTGCCCCTTTTAGTAGAAGGGATGGAATGCAAACATAAGCAACAGATTCTAGTTATGTTGCTTGATGCATCACAATTCACACCATCCAAATAATGCTATGATATATTGCTCATTTAATTGTTCCATGTTTTGGGACTTTCTAGACAATTCAGTGAAAGATGGTTTAAGAATTTTAGTCAAATTGCTAGTTTGGCCTTTTGGACTCAATCTACAATGAGTACATCTCATACAATGCATATTTGAATTTTCTTTTTTACTAGGAGAGAACTCTATTAAAAAACCTTTCAGTATTATTTAGAACAATAAAAACAGGATAAAATGCCTGTTGTCTTAAAGGCTGATAATGAAACAGAGATTACAAACTGCAGTTTCAATACAGTTGTCTCTCTGCTTGAGAAGTGGCCTTTTTACACTATAGGGAAGCTAACCATTTCAGCTCTTTCTTAGTATCAGTAATGAAAGAACTGCTCTTCCATTATAACCCCATTTTATATTTAAAACACAAAGCAGAGCCTCTGTTTCATTATTGCTTAATTCCAGAACAAATGTTATCCTATTCCTTTCAGAGAATTATAAACTGTGTCTTTATTTATTTGCATGAGACAATTTTCACACATTTGACAAACCATTGCTCATGCTCTTCATTGTCATGGTATTAGTGAAATGTAGCATAAGCTCTAAATTTGTAACTGCTGTCCAATCAATAAGAAGATCACCCCATCCGAATAATGCTATGATATGTGACATTATCTATTCAACTGTTCTATTTCTTGGGACTTGAGAATACTGTCACATTGAAAATGAACACCATTTGCGCTGACAGATTTTTTTCTCTGTTCAACACTTTTAATGAATCTTTTTCAAAATGAGGTAACACATTAAATAAATTTCATGTTATATCAAACTGGAGATATTAACACTATTTGTAGCAGCAAAGTTCCAAGTAAATTACACTAAACTTACATATGCAACACATTTAACAAGAACAGGATTTTCAAATAGCATAAATCTTGTTGGATATCAGCTTGCCTCAGCAATGATATACAGACCTTATTCTCCTTATTTTCATGACATAGAACAGAAGTGTGATTTGGAATTGTTTTCTAATGCATCAAATTACTATCCAAATCAGAATTTACTGCTAAGGCAACAGTTTACTACAGAAGATCTGTTAATTTCAGTAAAGGATTCCTGTATCTTTCATTGTCCAAACAAGTTATTATTATGCATTCTTGCCATAAAGTCTTCTATATAGATATTTTTCTTGTGTCCATGTGTCACAGAGGAACCCACAAAATAAGACAGCAAAAGCTACTCAAAATGCAGATTATATTGTAACTGAAATTACTCAGCACTCCTTTGATAAAATTACATTACAAGTTCAGATGTCAGTTGGGAATATACTACTGCACAACCAAATCATAAGCTTTAAGGAACATACCATCTAGAAAGATGAACGAAAACGTGCACACATTCACTTATAAAGTGAAAATCTCCCACATAGGGGTAACCAAACTACACAGTCACCAAACAGAGGGTGAGGAGTCACTCAATCTGCACAAGTATCATTAGACGGTGTCCCAGTCTAAGGGGAGGCTTCCAAGTGCAAGCCACTTATGTCGCAAAGACCAACTCAAACTGCCCCTCTAGTATGTCTCCTTCTATACCCTACTCAAGAGTGGTGTGGTCATTTTTAATTAGTTAGAGACACAAACCCACAAGAGAGAAGCTCAGACACTGGGGCACTGAATGGATGGCTCAACTGCCATGAGGTGCCAAGCTGATGCTTATTGGGCCTCTGGCAGACCCTGGCGTTTTGTTAGGTGTCTGTCAGGTTTTTACGTTTCTGTTAGGTTTCCCAGTCTTTTCTCCTCCATCAGTTATCCTTTCTAACACAAACATGCCTATTCTGGAAAAATGGCTCATGGATAAGATCTCATTGGATTTATCAACCCTCATTCTACACAGCAGAGAACACCCTTAGAGTGCAACATGAATTACTTGTACAGAACAAACCAGTACTGCCATCCAGGTCCCGCAGAGTGTGATAATCTAGCAAATTTCTGTGTGAAAATGTTTCAAAATGGATTCATATTTTGCTGAGTGTAATATCTTGGTGAGTGAAGGCTTTCAGTGTCTTCAGATAAGTGTACCTTTGTTTTTCAATAAAGACAGTCTTAGCAGGGTTAAATGAAATTTATGGACAATAAGGTAAAGATTGACATTAGGAAGGATTACAGGAGAATGGTTTATCAAAACCTGGATGATTTGGGAATGTTTCAGTAACCTATTGTATTGTAAAAAATAAAATTGCAAGAAACGTCATTCTCAGAGCTGTGCTCTTGCTGTTTCTATAGTACAAGCAAGTCAATTCACATCCCATTAAAGTAATAAGAATTGTGTATAATAAAAATATACTTACAAGAAAACTGGAAATATAATGTAAAGTTCCCATCACAGACACATTTATTTCTGGTGTAATGGTAAAAACCCACATTTTTAGTTCTGTCTGACACCGGATTAATATACAAAGGCATGTAAAACATGCTGCATGCAAAGACCTGAGGCTGGATTCCTAGATTGTGCTCCTAGCTCCTAACTCTGCTAGCAGTAATATTCAGCAGTGATATTCCCCATGTCTGACTCTATATGTATAGGACAGCTTGTGAGATGGTCATGCTTTAGAACAGAATTCTTAGAGTTGGCAAAGTAAAATCTGGAAATAACATCTTTTCAGCAGAGAAATGCCATGCTGTTCAAACTCTGCTGGAGAAAAAAAACATGAGCAAAATTATCCTACAGGAAAGGTCTGACTTCTGTTTCATTTGTAAGAGAAGTAACAGTGCTCTTGATTACCTTCCTTCCCTAGTTTTGCAGAGGATAAGGTAAGCTTCTTTGAGTGGCTCTCACTCTTTCTAAAGCTAAAAGAATGCATGTAGCCATATTGGGTTCATTGTGCGTAGTGGGGCAGGCAACAAAGAGAAGATCACCCCTTACTTACTAGTCAAGAAGAAATAGATCTCTGCAAAAATCAAGGCTGCATAGACATCACATTTTCAGTGATCAGGATGCTAATCACATCCTTAATGGCTGGACCATCTTTCCTTAACATAGCAATGCTTTTAGAAAGCCTTTTAGAAATTAATCTTTAAGTCTAGCCTGAGGAAGTATTTTTATATCCTTAATTTTAACAAAGAGAAAGCAGAAAATTGTTTAGCATTATAACTAATGCCCTCTCATTCTGTCCATTTGTAAAACAATAAGTTGGTACTTAATTATTAAGTGAAGGCCATAGAGAAATAGATCTTGATTATACATATAAGGAGGCAGTATTTTATCTATACAGATAGATAAAACAGACATGGATGTTAACTGACTCTCCTCACTGACACAATAAATTAGGAAATAAATTTTCAAACCCTTTCTCTTTGAGAAAAACTATTTAAAACTAAGTAGCATGCACATTTTGCAAAGTTTTCAGGAGTTTAGTGACTCCAACTCTGGTTTAAGACTTCAAGTACAATATCCATTTGCAAATTTGTAGAATTCCTCAACTTTAGATTATTCTAAGATGATCAATATGCCAAAGAAGAAACAGATTGTGTACATCTAAGTCAGTTTCTCATGAAAGGAAGCTTTTTTATTTCTTCCTTTTCAGCCCCAAAATTATGTCATAACACTGTTACAACAAAAATAAGTCAAGTTAAAGATGCCATAGGGTGAAGTTTCTTTTTTTAAAAAAAAATAAACTAATTCTTCAAGCAGACTTAGTATCTTATTCCCAGAAAGTCACAGCCTTGTAGGGAAAAAGAAATTAAAACATTTTAAGGCTACTTTTGCTTTTCCTAGATCAGCAGTATGTGTTTGTACCAGTCACACAATTAGTTGTCTTACAACTTACTAAAATGCCATACAGGATGATTTTCTTGAATCTCAAGATTTTTATTCCAATATTAGAAATAAAGCACTGTTTTTATTCTCTCTCTTTTTAACGTGTTTCACTAAGGTTTATTGTACTTCAGGCTCTGTATTGTAAGCCACAAAGGACAACTATATTCTGAAGTATGGTTATCACCACTGAATATGATACTCCAGGTGAAATATATAACTATTAATTAGGCACTATTAATTCTGTTTGGTTTGATTTATCATCTGTTTCTCCAGGTATTAGATAAGTATTCTATCTGACAACTGTACTGCAGTGAGGAATTCAACAGCATACTAGAAGAGATTGGTGTAATTCCTTGTTGGTCACTACACTGCAGATTTTTATAGAGTATTAGATGTGAATAAACTATTTGCCCACTTATATATTTATAAATATTAACAGCTGAAACTTTTGACCTTGACAAACTCTGATCACTAGTACTTGAGCTATCTTGAATCACTTCATTTGTGATATTCTCATTAGATAGTCAAATTAGCTCTAAAATATACCTTCTAATTGCCTCTAAAAAAATCCTGGTCCTCTGATGAGTTGACATACTGTTTTGACAAATGTAGCTGAAATATTTTTGCATGCAAGCTTTTTCAGCTGAAAAATCCTTTCCCAAAATGAAAATTTTCAGTTAAAATGTGGTTTTGTTTTGCTTTACTAACAGTGAAAATTATTGGATTTCATTTTTATTCATTTTATTTTTAAATTTGATTTTCATTTATGTTGATGTCCTTTCTTTTGTATCTGTCATTTTTACTATTACCTAGTTAGAATATATAAAGCAGTAAGAAGCTAGGCAGCAGTTCCCTTACATCACAATTACTGTAGAGTAGCTAGTATATAATAATGTACAATCTACAGTACATTTTTTCTATAAATGTATGAGATGAAGAACGAGGTTGGTAAAGGAATGTGAATCAATTGCCAAGTGAGAGAGGAAGAACACAGAAATGAGAACAATGTTGTAGTTAGTACTGCGGTCTTTGCTACCAAGGTAATATCCATGTTCTTTACTTCTTTAGTGATAGGAGCCAGGTCCTCCATGTGTTATACCTAAGATATATTAAAAAGGCAATTTAGAAAGATCTGATGCACAAGCCAGCCTCCAAATTTGCCACTTGGCCGCTACCTAGAGACATGAATTTCTTAGTGTCACAATTTTTGATAGTTGTTTTATAGAAGTTTCTCATGCATTGGATGCTGTACTTTGTTGTGCATCCCAGCGCACACCGATTCTCTCTGGTACATGTCCTATGCTTAAGACCAACAAGAATCTACATTTAGATGTTCTTTCTCAAAGCCTTGGTGCAGCAAAGGGGCCAAGGTCAGAGTACCATGTTCCACTGCCTTTCAAAGCAGAAGCTGAAGTAATATGACTGCTATATCCATAGTTCAATGATTACAGCCTTCCACCCATGATAATCTGGTTGAAAATAATTAGGCTGAAAGAAAAATTTTTTTAATTTTTTTAGCCACATTATTTACACAATCTTGTTCAACAAATTATGTGCCTGAGAAGTCAAGTGAGCAGTGGGGACAAGGCACTGAGGACAGAGCACTTGCTTAGACCAGCTCAGCTGCTGACAACACAGATGTGGAACTACAGGCTCCACTCCACTTGTGATGTGGGCTGAAGGTTCCAGTTCAGCAAGGTACTTAAGCACACATCCAACAGTCATTAAGGAACTAGACCACTTCATGCACTTGATGAAGAGCTAACACTGTACATCGATGGAGATTCTGCCCCATTAACTACAGAGGAAGCAAGTGCTTCAGGGCTACAGACAAAAAAGACATAATTTGAAAAGATACCTCTCTCTTTCTCAAATCCAATCAGGACTCAGGAGCTATAGAACTAAACAAGGTTAAATAGTTACATATATTGGATCACTCATGTTTGTTGGAAAACAACACAGCTTCAGTGACCTGGTTAGAAGTAAGAACTACTGTCTTTTCCTCCATCCCTTCTCCTTAATGGTGGTGCTAATATATATTCCTGTGAGATGGGTGAGGTATTTAAATCCTTTCAAGCAGAGGAGGGACATGAATCCAGAAGTCCTGCTTTCCAGATTACTGCCTATTAAATAATAAGCAGTAATAATAGGGCCTATTAAATAATGGAGAAAACACTGATATTCGTTGTTTCTTAAAAAAAAAAAATGATTACAGCTGTATTCCAGAAAGATTATCAGCCTGTGACTACCTTGTTGGACATAAGCAGTTCTGTAAGGTGCTACACAGCACCTGAGGATCTTTATCAGCTTGCCACAGGAAGATCTCTGCTGTGCTTGCTGGCTTTTCTGTGTCCCATTCCAAAGACCTCTAAATCTACCTCAGGTACTCCTTTAACTTCGGGGTGAAGAAGCAAAAGTCCTGCCTAACCTCCAAGTCCTAGCAAACAGGTGCTATTTGTTGAGCAGAAGTCTACAGAGAGAATTCATGACACCTCTAGGAGAATTTCAGGTCTTGCCACTTTAATCACAAATTGAAAATTAACTAATCACTTTAAACAACTTCTAAAATTACTTTCTATAAACAGATGCACTATTAAAGCTGTTTTGTTTTTAGAGATGTTAATTTGCGTGATCAATTAGTAGAGGGCATGAGAAATACATGTAGCTCTATGCAAACATTTGTAATTTTTATTTAAACAGAACAGAAATTAAACATACCCTCTTTAGTACTAAGATGACCTTCCAGATTTCCATGTTCAGTACCCATGGATTTTTAAGTATAATTAACAATTTCCATTTCAGTATTTAAGAGTTTCGACTTCTGTTTCTTCGACAGTCAGATGCTAATCAATCTTGTTCTCAAATGCTAATACAAGCAATTAAAAATAACATTAATTGAAATACTGCAGGGGCTGTTAGCTTTTTTTTTTTTTAACCTCATGGCAACACTAATTTACAGTACTAATTAGTGAATTGCCCTTTGTATTATAAATCTTTAGAAGGGAGAACTGGCCTTTAAAGCCCAACAGAGAGATGCAGATGGTCACTGGACTTTCAGTGAGATTTCATGCTAACTATCAGGATATTCACTTCACCACAAACATGATAGATTATATTTTTTACAATGAATAATACTAATGTCTGCAAAGAAAAATGCATTGCCTATTTGTCCTGTTGTAAAACATGCAAATACCCTTTATAGGATAGATGATATTCTGCCCAGTAGTTCTAATTAGAAGAGAGAGCATAACTGCCTTATATGAAACACAGAAAGGAAAGGTAAAAGGACAATATGTTATAAAACTGAACAAGACAACCTATGGAACACAGATAAAATTATATAACACATATTGTTTAACAAGCATAATTGAAAACTTTTTGTTGTGAAATTAAAATTTCAAAGGAATAAAGCATAAAGGTAAAAACTGTCAAGTAATATTTAAAAAATGTAACTATTTATCTTAACCAATTTCTCCGGAAGATCCAGTTTAACATGTTGGTATGACCATCTTTGCTCTCTAAACCAAGACGCTTGAGTAGCTTCTTTGACAGAAAGTTACCAAGGTGACTTTGATTTAGGTGCAAGTTTGGGAGTCTTTAGTGGTCACACTATAATCTACACAAATAAGAATCCCAATTATCCTTGGAACTACCACTATAGTATCATTACAACACATAAACACTTAACTCCCTCTATGTAGGCTGATTTTTCATGTTATTTTCATGTGTTACTGTTGTGGGTTTTTGAAATATGATAACAACTTCTAGCTTTTATTTTTTTTTAGGCTTCAGTAACAGGGGAATGGAAACACATCACATTGCATTTTTCAGGGAAGTCATCATTTGTTCAAGCAGAATACCTGCTATTATGCTATGTCTAATAATGGGAGGGTGAGAAAAGTTCAAAACAGTAAGATGAGAGTTGAAGTGAAAGTAGATAATTACAGTAAGATGTCCTAAGTATAGTCAGTCCCTGAAGGTTTGTGTGTGATATACAGGGGTTGCTACTGAAACTCTGACCTTCCAGAAATGCAAATACTTCTCTTCCTAACCAGCCCTAATTGCCACCAGGAGAAGTAATTGATATGATTGGCTTCCTGCTTATGATGTCATCCCTGACAAGCAGAAAACATACATATGGGGAGACCTCCATTTAAAACATGTAACACAGGGCTCTGGATGTGAAACTACCAATAAAGCAAGCATCCTTTGAAAAAGAACATAAATGTAGATTTTTAGCCTTTACCAGGATTTCACTGCTTAAGCAGCAGGAAAATAGGGTAGTAAAGACAGATAAATTAATGATTAGTCACAAGTAAATGTTTATTCAGGTAACCTTTATTCTAGTTGTTTCTACCCTGTTCCTGAAGAAGAGTAGTTCTTATGGTCTTTCAGTGGATAAGGAACTGGCTGGATGGATGCATGGAGCTGATGGACTGGCTTGAAATCCAGCTGGAGATCAGTGACAAGTGGTGTCCCTCAGGGCTCCGTGCAGGGGCCTGTACTGTTTAATATTTTTATAAACAATATCGACAGCAGCATTGAGTGCACCATCAGCAAGTTTGCAGATGACACCAAGCTATGGGGTGCTGTTGATAAGTTGGAGGGGCAAGATGTCATCCAGAAGGACCTGGACAAGCTGGAGAGGTGGGCCCAGGTGAACCTCATGAAGTTCAACAAGACCAAGTGCAGGGTCCTACACTATCAATACAGGCTGGGGGNGAGGCATTCAAGCTGAGGCTTGACAGGGCTCTGGGCAACCTGATCTAGCTGGGGACATCCCTGCCCACTGTTGGGGGGGTTGGACTAGATGACCTCCAGAGGTCCCTTCCAACCCAAATGATTCTATGATTCTGTGGTCCTCTCCTGCCTAACTTTCTTCCATACAAAGTTGTGAGTAAATAACCACAGTGAAAATCTGGTGCTGGCTGCAAGTTTATGACCTAGTTCTCTGGCTGAAGCTGAAGTATCCACAGAATAATAATAGTGGAGCTTCTCTGAAGTACAGCATGATGGTGGCCTTAAGGGATTGGTATAGCTGCACATTAGTGATACTGGGCATATCCACATTGACAGGGGCTTTGCTTTTAGCACACATTCAGTCTTCTATACACAGAGGCAATACCATGGACAGTATGGGCTACATGGTCCACTATAGGTCTCCTAATGCTGAAATCAACAAGAGAGCCAAATTTAAATAATGGCATAAAATTAAACCAATAAAGGTATAGAGTTGATGACATTCATGGAAGTGATGTGTCTTAAAAATGAGCATGGGAGATGGGAAAGCAAAGAACAAGACAAAAATGTAGGGGGGAAAAAAGAGAAGAGTTTACAATGAGATGAAGAAACCATAGTTTTGTAGTCTTATCTTGATGCCAGCATGACTCTAAACTAATTGTTGCCAAGGAATCTCAAGCTGTAGGTGGTAAAATCAACTCTGTCATAATTTGTATCAAAGGTCGGGAAGCTAACATTATGACAGAGGTTGGCCAAATATTGAAATATTGTTGCATCTTACAGCTCATTTTATTTCTAGATCACAGATCTGAGAAACTGAACTGCATAGAGATGACATGTGCCAGCTACTACAAAAGAAAGAGCAATTTTAAGACTAACCATCAGTGTAATATCTGAATGTAAAGCACTTATTTTTCATCTGGTTCCTTTCCATCTGTACAATGCGAGACACTTAGCACTCTGAGTCTTAAGCACTTTAAAGATGAAGCATGAAAGATTCTTTTCACAGTAAAAGCAAAATATTACTTCTTCCTCTTCCACTCACTCCCAAATGCCATAAGGAGAAAAAGAAAGTCTTGTTTCAAGAAGAGCACCTTGAACAGGTAAAGTACATGTGTCCTTTACAAGAAAAGAAAAGAACAAAGCTAAAAACCTTACTTGCTTATGTATTAAGTCTTCTGGTCTTTTGTGAACAGCTGCAGATTGGAAGCATTATGTATAAAACAACTTAGTTTAAATCTAAGCATCAGGGCTATGCGATTTAATTTTTTTTCTAGGAAGTTACAGGTTTTCACATTACTCTTTCATATTGTAAATCCTTCTCATTAAAAATAAGGTTCAATTTTTTTCTCTCCATTGTCAGAAGGTGACAGCTGCTTAGCTAGTGCAATGAACCTCTTACCATACGAGTGTGATAAAGCAAAAGGTCGCTAGCAGAAAACTTGAATCTATGTTAATATTGTATTGTATTTTACAAGGATGGAACATGAACTTTTTCTGTATTACTTCTATCTGAAAGCTTATTGTCTACTCCAGCTTAGATTTGTGCCTTTCTAAATTGGGTTTAATTTGGACTAGTCCTAAGCTCGACTGGTGCTCTATTAAATGAAATGCTCTGGAGATACTCATCTAAGAGAAATTTCTTCTGTTTCTTGAAAGAAAGTGAGGAGCAGGGCAGTGACTCGCAGCTGGTGCTACAAGACTCTCTGTCAGTACTGCACTGGCATTTCGAAGAAGGAAGGTTTTGTTCCATTTTTCTGCTACTCTTCTCACAGAAGTTCTCTGGAGAAGGAGAAGCATGCTATCAAAGTTATCAGAGGTATCATTCAAAATATACTATTCATGTTGGACAACATCCAAAGAAATGACTGGAATTAAAATGCAACTCATAATTACAAATGTGGAGTGTATAGGAAATCAATTTTTTATATTCCAGTTTGAAATGAGTCTATACCCCAAAATGAAACACTTACTGTATATAACCTGTCTTTCTGTGAATGTAATCCAGAAGATTACTCTTTCCCTGCTGTTCATAAAGAATTGGCAGTAATTTTGGCAGACCTGAACATAACACTGTTTTGCTCGTGGAGCCTTCTATACACTTACATCTGCTATGGTGTAGAGAGGGTTGGAGGACTATAGTAGGACATTAAACTTTTTTCCCTTTCCTTCAACTTTGTCTACTAAAATCAATCTGTACAAAATCCTTCTACTTCTGTCCTGTTAGTTAATGAGCACAACACAGTGTTTCCTCTTCTTTGCAGCTACATTTTCTTTCAAGGAAGGGTTAATTTGGGATCCTAATTTGGGTAACGGTTTAGTGTTGTGAAATTCAAGTTGAGCAAAGTGCATAATTTAGGAATTTTTTTTTTAACATGTCAACATGACAGATTTTATGGGATCCCTGTCTGAAGTACACTGTGTATATATTAGGGACAAGGCTACACACCAACTCCTCGTTTTGTTCTGCAGCATGGTAGACAAGCAGCATGCATGATTTAGCCTCCACACAATCTCTAACTATCAAATAATTACTTGTTGCTCTTGGAGATTACTGTATTGACAATTTTATCACACTGAATATGTGTTTCTAAGATGTGCTAATAAGCTGGAGAATTTGTGAAAGTGACTTGTTCACTTGCAACATTTCTTCAGGTGGCTTAAAGAAGCATTGAACTGTTATAAAGCAGGAGTTTCCATGTGCACCCTGTGATATTCCAAGCCAGAAAAGTCAAGGTAATAAAGGTAATATGTCACAAAGCAAATTAGTATAACTACATTATTGCTTGACTTCTCTGTGCTTATATGTGTTTTGGAACAGGTTTTTTTAGATAACTAAGACAGAGTTTAAAAAGCTCCTAGCAACCCCCCAGATGTTTGTTCTTTCATTAATACCAGACTGTTTGGCACTCCCTCATATCATATGACAGAGGCTTGGCCATATGTGTATTTGTCTGTCTACATAAATATGAGGGTGAGTGTGAGACAAGTCTAACAAAAATGATCAAGTATTGCCTAGATAGCTGCTTGGAGATTTCCTTGGGAAAAGTACCAAGAAAAATTGCATGAAACTTTACAATGTTTACACAGCCTGGGTAATCAAAACCAGGCAAAAACTAAGTGAAGAAAACCTGAATTCCTTTCATTGGTTTAACTAAGAAGATAAAACAAACCTATTCTGCTTCTCCCTTCCATATTCCTAGAAACACAACCATGCGTGTCACTTATTATACATACACACAATTTTTAAACAAAATATAACAGAGCAAATCAATCTTTCAAGCATAAAGGATGTTGCTACCACAAAGTAAAGGGAAAAACAGAAAAAATAATCCTAAAAAAAAAAAAAAGCAACCACTGGGTCCACAACTGCTACAATTGGATGGATTCATTTTTTGTAACAGGAAAATATTGCCTGGGTAAAATCCACAAAAATCCTCCTGTAATATGTGAACTGCACAACATTACGCTTTTGTTGGAAAATAAGCCATTAAGGAACTTATAGAACACAATCCTGTCTGCATCCAATGGACTCAATAGGGAAAGAAGTCCCATCGTGTTGTCTGTTTGATTTATGATGTTCCTAAACCTTGAGGGGAAAAAAACCTTGTGTATATCAAACTTCTATTCAAAACAGTGTTGCATGGAAAGATAACAGAGACTGACAAGAGAATTCTGTTGGTACAGGGAAGCTAGGAGAGATATGATAGACACTGCTCTTGTTTCTACTGCTTTTGTCTTAAAACTATTAAAAGGGAGGGGCAGATCTAATTCAAAGATGAGAAACAAAAATAATATCCACAGTGAACTTGTGATGCACTGCTGCCTCGGTAATAGGATGGTCTCCAAATACAGTGAATTTCATGCTGATACTTTGATTAGAAAAACACATTAGGAGCTCATTATTTCTGAGCCCTAAGCATGGTTTTCTAACACTGCTAGTTAAATCATGCACCAGCTCTTCTCTGCACAGGCTAGTCAAGAATTTTTTTTTCTTCAAGAAGGTCACCATTACCAAATACTGTAAAAGATGCTTTTATTTTGGCTTCAAAGCACGAATACTTCCTATTCCTATTCCACAGTACATCACCATCCCTGCTTTTGTCATGCTTGACAAAATTTTACTTATTTGGGATATCTTTTTTTTCCTGCCAAACAAGTCTAACCATAACTGAAGAAAATATTCCACTACTGTGGAAGTGAATGTCTTTCTTTAACTGGCTGCTGTGATATCTGGATACTATGATGACAGGCACTTTATAAATAGGCATAGATCTCCCTGCCCCTATCACATCATTTATCACTGTGTTTGGAAGACCTAATTACTCTGCCAATGTAGGTGGTCGCATTAGCTGAAGGAGTTGCTTTAGGTATACTGCCAAATATCTAATTTGTCTTGTCATCCTTCTCTTGTAGGGTCATTTCTCTGTGCTCATTCTTCCTTGATAGCTCTGTTACCTTTGACACCACAGACCACTTACTACTCCACAAGGTACTCCCACCCTTAGGTTTATGTGACACCAACTTATTGTTTCTTCATCTAGCTGACAGCATTAGAGAGTTAGTGCTGATGGATCCTCTATTTCTTTCTTGTCTCCGCTGGAACCTTTCAAGGCTCTGTCATCACTCCCTATTCCTTCTTCCCAGTCACTGCCTGAGTGTCTTTGCCAGCTGTGCTGGACCCTCTTATTTCCCAGTGTCAATGACTTAAATCTGCTTTTCTGCCAGTCTGGCATTGCTTCTGTGGTATCTTGTGCTGGACTTCCCATGGCTTTCTTAGATGTTGCGTGCCTAAGGGTGAATGTGCAGCCTTATCCATGGCAACTATTGTCCTTATCAACAGCTTATGCATGTGCCTCATGATTATTTTGACTACTGCTTTAGTTCTATCTCCTTGCAATCAGTTCCTCCAAAAATATTGTTACCTCCCATCACTGTTCTTTCTCAATAGTCTGATTTGAACTTTCTCTGACCTTTATTCTTATTTGACATTTTCTCTTGTTCTATTTGTTATAAAACTTGTTTATCAAGGCTATTCCGTACCTCCTTTCAAAATCAGCAAATTTAGCATGTGTGTATGCTAATGTCTTTTGATACTAAATCTGAAAAATGTAGAAGAGTTTATTTGTTCAGACTATTGTGTGTTTTTCAGCCATTATGGTCAAAACATTTGACACAGTGAATACTTGAAACACAATCAAAAATATTTACTTTATAAAACTGTGCTATACTGTGTCTCTCTGATAGTACTGTTCACACCTTCATAAGATAGGCAGAGAAAACTCTTTTTAATCCTCTCTTATGCAACTCCATAGCTTCATAGAAATGGAAACCATTGAATAAATGACTTATTTGATGGGTAGAAAGAACATCAAGGCACGTAAGAGGGAGTTTTGTAATTGGTGATGCTGAGTAAATGTTAGGTCATTTGAAGCATGCTGAGTCATATTTGAATCATCACTTTAGCAGTTCATTCAGCAACCAGCTGAACTGTTTTGCAGGTATGAAATACTGAAAATCTACTGATAACTGCTCAGAGATTTTAAACAATGGTACTGCTGTGTATTTTCCACTTACCTCTTTTTTTGCTTTCATATTACGAGCTGCGCTGCAAAGTCAAAAAGTGAAGATCTGTCAAGAGGGGTAATGAGAAATAGCAAAAATTTCCTGAGAAGAGCGTTTTCAAATTTTTTTTTTCCTGAGACTGACAACTTTATAGCACCTAATGGCTGCAGGACAAGCACATTTGTAACTATCAAAGCAAATATTATCAATGAACCTCTTGGCTTATTAATAAGGGAAAGAATAGGGGAAACCCTAGATATAATGTAATAAACCTGTTCATTACAACTCTGCAGCTTTTATCTGGTTAGAGTCTTAACTCAAAAGTGTTCCAGGTATGACCACTGATGGTCAGGACCATGATTCTTCAGAACAGATGAGTAGCAACCCTTTACTCAGGCGTGGATAGAGAGACTGATCTGAAGCTTTGACTGTGCAAGAATCTATAGTAGAGCTTACAGCTGTAAAAAAACCCCACAAAAATAAAACTTGAAACTTCCATCATGAGTACCAGCATGGAGAGTTCATTTATAGGGGAACGGGTAGGTATGCTCAGAGTTGAACTGTGTCTCACCAAGCCAAAGTAACTGTCATCTTTCTGCATAAAGCTCCTTCTGCTCTCTACCTTAGGGTGTCTTTAGAAATGCTCCTGGCTTTTCAAGATGCTACTACTAAAAAACATTGGACTGAGCCCAATCTGAGTTCATCTGCATTAGCTATTTAATCTGCAAGCCAATTTTATCTCCCTTGCTTACTCTGCCTTTATTATACTAACAAAAATTGTAGTATATGGTATTTACTATGCAAATACTTGTTCACTGCTGATCTCTTCTTGTTCCTTTGGGGTCATTTTGATGAGAGATTGGTTATTCTTTACCAATACAGCTGGCAATACTCAATTATTTCACCCAAATTTGTGAGAACAAGAAACTCATAGACACTGTTCCACACTTAAAATGAAAATGACAAATCTAGGGTTTTATACTGATTTTACAGAAGTCATTGAATATCAGCATTTGCACTTGCCTAATTTTACAGTGAGTACAATTACTAAGTTGCGGATGTCAAGGGACTTCTTTCCTATTGGATTGCTATGAATGCTCTTGCTCATCATCAACCAAGCTCGTTCTTTCTGATTAAAAGGAAGGCTTGTACATTTGTATTAAGCCATCAATACTTATTCAAAAAAATTAAGATTCTTCATAGACCACAAAGTGAAAACTATGAAATATACTTCTCTGAAAAGTTCTGGAGCTGCTGTATTACAGAATCTGTCTCACTATCAAAAAGCATTCAATCATGCAAATGAAATGTACAGGCAAATGATACATACAGATTTAAATAGATATTTAAGACTCAAGAGAATAAAAAAGAACAATAATTTAACAACATGTATTCCTATGCCTCATATCTGGACAGAGTTAGGAAATTTGACAGACACCAAACAGGGAAAAAATTGACCTGAACAATGGAATGAAAATTAGACTGAGGCTCTGATTTCAACAGCACAAACTAAAAAAAAAAGAAAACATAAAAAAAACATAGAAAGAAAAAAAAAATGACAATTCCAATAATAAAAGCGACAATCTGGGTTGCTGACACAGAGGTATAACATAAAGACAGCATCACAGCTGTCACACATTACAAAAGTGTAAATATTTGAGCTGTTTTTTTCTTTATGGAAATATGGAGAAAGAATCAAGAAATACTGACAAAAAATACCTAGTGATTTCAAAATCTGTACATCCACTGAGATTCAGAAGATATCCATTCCTTTTTGTGAATGATGAAGGAACTTAAGATCTCCTACTAAATGGAGCATCTATTCATGTATAATTACATTTTGGTCATCTTGACGTTAACGGCAAACCTCCCACTGACTCTAGAATCCTGAATTTCACCTATCAGATATCTTCAGACCACAATTCATAGCTAATAATATCACTCACAAAAATGATCAATACACACTCAGGTAAATTACAAAATTTTGTTCCAGCTATGCTGATGTCATCCTGATGGAGATTCAAGGTTATATTGGTGTAACAGAAGGTCAGATTTACCATATCATGCTTACATACCTAACTAGCATGACACAAACCACAGCTTAATCAAAGTGACATAAAAGCTGGATTTCAGTTCTGATTTACAATTTATCATTGCAAAGAAACAATCTAAATTTGAGTGATTTTTCCTCATCACTAATCAAATGTATAATTTTTTTTTTCTCACAGCAGGGTAGGATCAGGAGGAGGAGAAGCACTATTAACAGTCCAACAACATACACTGGCTTCCCCAAAATAGATGGATGAAGACAAGAAGAAAAACATTTTTGGTACTGAAACAGATTTGTGTTTAAAACCTCTAAGGAATTATTAGAACCCTAATGAAGGTTTTTAATTAATACTCACAGTGTCCTTTTAAGTGAAATCATTTAAGAGTTGCAGTGGAAACCTGTTAAACAAATTTCTAGTTGGGAAAAAAATCCAGCTCTGCCTGTTAATAGCTCTCTTGTTTCAAATGGCTCCATGCAACCCACTCAGTATATCTGAGAATTGGCAGTGGAAGAGTTAAGGTATTTAAGGAAGATTTAGGTATTTTTACAGAAGAAGTGTGGGCTACATTTACTCTCAGATGGTGTAAAATGGTGGCTGCAGTGCAGATACGCCAGGCTATACTAGCAAGTAAGATGTCTCTCTGCACTCCTGGTCTGGTAAAGAGAATAGATACTTTAAATAGATCATTTTCTTTAATAGATCAATATTCTGTTGTTTTATAGATTCAGGTACACACAGTGCTTTGACTAGTAAAAAAATCAATACACAGACATAGTGTCATTTTTGCAGCTGGGACCAGTACAAGGGAGCAGGATGCTGTAGCAGAGTCTCTCCTTCAGCTCATCCACAGCTGGTCACCTGCTCGTCTAAAATCTCCCACAATTTGTCACATTCTTCAGGACTAATAAAAAGTGTTCACTGCTCCACAAAGTAAGCTGCTTCTCACTCCATGAAATAAAAATATCCACCTCTGGAGCAGGACTGTGGTTATTACTGGTAGGGAGCTAAAACAAGGGTTTGGTTTCACAATATCTAGCTTGCTTTTTTATTCTGAAATCTTTTGCATAACTATAGCAACCATGCAGCATATTCATACTTCCAGCTCTCTGTGACAAATAGGGATTGTCTCCTGTGTTAGAACAGGGTTTGCCTTTGTTGCAAACAGAACTGATGCTATCCTACAGTATGTTTTGTTGTATGCAATTTATGTTGCTTATAAATTAATAAAACTAAGGTTCTGGAAAACCTTTTTGTTTAAGTAAAGACATTTTTCATATCATATTAATCTTCTCTATTACAACTTTCAAACAGGTGCACATGCTTTGCTTATTTAAAAGCAAGAGATTAAGACTGAGAGAAGTAAAATGGACTTTCCATGACTGAAACTGACTGTGGAAAGGATGTAGCAGAACACTGCCACCTCCAGTTACAGATCATGCACAGAATATACTGTCTATATTATTCAGACAGTTACTCAGAATAAATGAAAAACAGGCACAAGCTCTGGCAACAGGCTCAGATTGACTGCCAGTGAAGATGCATATAAATATTTGAGCCTTTGATCACAGCTGACTGTTAAAACAATAATAACAAAAACTGATGCCACAGAAACAAATAAACCTCACTCCCCACATACCAGTAACAGCATGCTGCCATGTTAGCAAAATTCTTGTGTCTAGGGACTGATCAATTAAGCACTCTAATCTCTAACTTCAATGCTTTCCTCACTCAGCTTGCATTCAGTATAAGGAAAAGGAATCTATGTTCCCATTTTCCATACATCTTTGCTGTCTAGTTGTCTAGGATGAACTACTTGATTACTTATAAAATTGGGGGAGGGGGGGAGGGGAGTCCATGACATGGGAAAATACACAGAAATAGGGAATGTCCAGGCTGAATCATGAGTGTCCATGACCCAGAGAAAACAGAGGTGGTGGTTTAGGCTGAAAGACTGCACTGATGTGGGGTGTTTTTTCCAAATGTGAAGAGAGGAGCATTATCCAAATATGTATAAACTAAGGAAGACAGAGTTGCAGCTGGTGAGATAACAAGAATGACTATGGCTGTTGTTACACTACATAGGTGGTGAAAAGAGAAGAGGTAATACCAGTAAAATGTGGAGAAGCATGAGAATTCATCACCTGGGATCCAAGTGGCTAAAATCTCATAAAATTCCTGTACTTTGGTATTTTGTTATGGCTAGAGGAAAGTTTTCAACTTCTACGTAGTCAAGATTCATTGCTGCCACTCTCCCTTTCTCCTTACATCTCCTTTCTCTCTAACCTGCCTTCACCACACTCCTGAGACCTTTGTTTTCTTTCTTCAGCCACTAAGTCATGCTACATACAACTCTGCTTTCCATGTTGGACTGATATTTCTACCTCTGTCTTCTCCCCAGCCTTAGACCTGAGAATGCTACTTGTCTCTTCTGTGGCTGAAATTGCATTGGNGGGCAGAGTAGAGGGGGAGAATAACCTCTCTGGATCTGCTGGCCACGCTCCTCTTAATGCATCCCAGGATGCCATTGGCTCTCTTGGCCCCAAGGGCACATTGCTGGCTCATGGTCATCCTCCTATCCACCAGGACTCCTAGATCTTTTTCCCCAGGGCTGTTCTCCAACAGATCAGTTCCTAACTTGTACTGATACATGGGGTTGTTCTTTCCCAGATGCAGTACTTTACGCTTCCGCTTGTTAAATTACATTAAGTTTCTCCCTGCCCATCTCTCTAGCCTGCCCAGGTCACACTGGATGGCAGCACAGCCTTCTGGGGTGCTAGCCACTCCTCCAAGCTGCCTGTCAGATCAGCAACCACTACTGTTTAGCACTTGTTACTAGTACAGTCTTATGTTTTGGGTATGATTTGCTTGCAGACACAGTGAGAAATTGAAAGAAGCTGAAAGAAAAACAAAGGAGATCAAGAGATGGAAAAAATGAATTATGAGTTAAGACCAAGAGAAAAGATAAATGTGCATGGACTGGTTAAGTGATGTCTACATCTACAGGAGAGGAAACATGCTTACCAACAGCTGTATTTCTAAACACAAAATAAAGAGAGAAATTACCTAGCAAAGCAGTTGGAAACAGTAGCAATAATGGGAAAAAAAGAAGGGAGCATATTGGGATTAAATGATGTATATTAGACAGGGGAATTGCTTCACAAGTCTGAGTCTTACAAGAATATTAACATTCTACTTTTAAAACAATTTGTGGAATTTAATTAAGCTTTTAAAAAAATCTTTATCTTTAGAGATAAAGCCATTACTGTTTCACACCTATATATGATTACATCATTTAAAAGCCTATCATTGCCTGCATAAATGATAATGACTCCCAGAGAAGAGAGGAAGTGAGAACAACCAATTGGCATTAGTATGGAACATGTTTCCCTGTGTTTCTGCACAAATCCTGGGTAGTCTTCTTACTGAAAATAACATACTGCAAATGCAATTAACGTGTGAGAAGGGTAGATTTTTTTTCATCCAGAAAAAAAAGCAATGTGAAAATATATGGGGATAGTACAAATATTCAAATTAAACATTTTCCTGAAGAAACAGACTTTTCTTTACAAAATGAGGTATACATTTTCAAAATGACCTCCAAAAAGTAAAAATAATTTTAAATAAACTAAATACTAAAATTATATACTCAGGTCCACTCCATTCTTTTTTTGTTTCTTGGTTTAGATTTGTCTTTAGACCAATAAAACCATTATTTATACAGATATACTTCCACAAAATCAGTCTAATTTTCCAAGGGTACACCTCACACCAGCTTGCTTTTCATGATTTAAGGACAGCCATCGTAGTCAGCATGTGTAAATTTGTAGAATTAGAAACTAGTTTTATCCTTAATGATCACAGGCTCTTAAGTTTCACTAGTTTCCCTGGAAGGTATCTGAAGCTTGTGTTTGGCTAGCACATACTTTCCAAACTACTCTCAGCACTGATGTGAAGACAAGAGGTACAGACTTTAGTCCTGATAATTTGTGCCAATATTTATTCTCTTCCACTGTTAAAAAATGTGTCTGATTTTTCATTTGAATTTGTCTGGCATCCAGCCATTATCTCTTTTAATGCTTTTTTGCACTAAACTAAAGAGCCCTTTAGTACCTCATATATTTCCCCCCGTGAAGGTACCTGTACACTGTAATCAAGTCACCTCTCAGTCTTCTTTTTGATAAGATAGACAGATTGAGCTCTTTTAGAGTCCCATGATAAAGCATTTTCTCCGGCCCTCAAATCATTTTTGTGGCTCCTTCCTGAACTCTCTTCCATTTTTCACGGTCCTTTTAGAAAAGTGGACACTAGCATTGATGAAATATTCCAGCAGCAGTCTCACCAGTTCCTTATGCTCTTCACTGTATTTATTCATCCTTTGAAGAAAGGCAGAGCTAGTCAGAAGGCACCATCTGGTGAGGGAGACTGACTGGTAGGGGGCAGATTTAAATACTTAAAGAGTAGCAGAGGGGAGGGTGGAATGGGCAAAGGACATTTAAAGACTGACTTTCCAGACTATGATCATTTTTATTTTCCCCAGGAGGTTAGTGAATTCTTCTCCCTTGGACTCCTATTGCCTCTGTTTAGAAAGGTGAATAGCAGCAGACTATAAAATATGGAAAATGAAAATTTCATTGGGATTACACATGGATGAGGAGAATCAGCATCTGCCTTCCAGAAAACACAGAACTAACAGGGGTAAGGCAAGCAGGGAATTATAAAAAAAAGAAAAAAGAAAAGCCATGATAGTCAAATAAGAACAGAAACAATCCGCAACAGTCAAAAGAACACAAATGAAAAGAGGATTTCATGACCCTAATTGATGTTGTAGCCCATATTAAAAAGGATTGAATTACTGAAGTCTCAGAATGCAGGTCCATTATTCAAACCAATGCCCACCCTGCAGAGCCAACACCTGAAAGAGGAGACAGATGAGTTTGCCCCACTCTGGCTCTGCAAATTGTATTTCTTAGTGAAAGATCTTTTTTAGAAGCTTATAAAGATGTTGAGTAATGGGCAGGATGTAGAACCTGGGAAATGTTTACTTATGCACCCAGCTGATCATAACTGCTGGGGTAGCTCATGAGAAAAAGACTGCCAGACAAGCATAAAGCTGGTTGCTGAGATCAGAGGCGACAGTCTGAGTTGCAGATATAAAAGTCATGCAAGTCCAAGGGAGCTTTCAAATGACTTTCAGAAGCTGCGGAAGCCAAAAGCACTTTCTTCCCCAACTTCTGCAAGGACTAAAGCATTTATCCCTGGCTTTGCATTCAGCCATGCTTATTCATTCCTTTATGATCTTTAGATTGGATTTCTACAATGCACAATGACTGAGGAATATACTTGAAAAGTGCATGGCAGCTTCAGTTGTTACAGCAGGAGGCTACTTACTACTGTCTAGGCATTAGCCCAGGCAGAAAATAGACTTCATGAGCTCTTCACTGTCAAAAGCTGACCCTGGATTCACAGTATTCACCGTAGCACAGGCACTGTTTTGTTTTGTTTTCTTTGTTCGTTTTTAAATTTTAATAATCAGTAAGAATTTGTTATAAAGGATACACAGTATTTATAAACATGTAATTCTGAACACTCTGGGTAAACTTAGGCGTCATGTAATTTCTTTCACTTCCAATGAAGGAAGGTGCAAAGTACTGCTATTGGGTTTTGATCAACTCAAATACTTAAAGTACATACGGACTACAGTTGATCCTTCCTGAAAAATCAAAGTTTTCCTTTGCTGCATGAGCCCTCTGCTAAAGCTCCCATAGCCCCTGCTAATATTCATATTAACTTTATCATTTCATACCAATGTTGCCTGAATTACAATAAAATAGGCAACACAAAGAACATCAACAGCAAAAACGACACTTGAGCTGAGGAGACAGCATTTGTAGGAAGGCAAAAGTCTTTGCTATACCTAACCCATCTAGGATGAGCTCATTAGCCTTCTGGCAGTCATCCTAGGAGAGGGACAACTCTGATTCCAAACCCGTGCAGATGGAGCTCGTTCAGCCCTGTAAGGCCTTCCATCTAAGAGGATAAACCTCTGTCCTAAGGATCTCGCTGCCAGATTCCAAGCTTGCTAGGCCTTGGCAGATGAACCTTAGGACTAAAGGGTGGGTCCAGCTCTGCGCATGCTGTGTCTCACCTAAAAAAAATCCATAGCGCAGGCTCGAGGGTGCTATCCACTATCCTCTTTTTATCAGCGTGCTTGTAAAAGGCGCTGATGAGGAGCGTGGGTGGAGCCCTTCCTGGATCTTCGTTCGCGAAGCCTAGCCACTACGACAATGACCTAACCCATCAGTGTTCTCAAGGGAATACAAACAAAGGAAGACTAACATGGAAGTACATTAAAAGTTTCTTAATAATGGAGACATAGATGAAATATGTTGTGGGATGCAGGAGAAGGAATCTTCCCAGACATTCTTCCCTTGATTTGCAAACAGCCATTGCAGGGACATATTTTTCTTTCCTTTAATTGGCAATTAACCCCTTGAGCCCAACACTACTAAATACTTGTCATGCAAATCCAATTTACTCCAGATTTTATTTCCCATACAAGATAGTTTAAAAAGCCCTATGTTCTGATGCTTCCAAGTCACTTTTACATTGTGTAAATGTGACAGGATGGATAATTTGAGAGTAGAACACAGAATTACCATAAGTATTATGAAAGTCTTTACTTTCAGGTGTTGCTTTTCCAAAATAAAATAGTGACACAAACAGAGAGTTTTTCCTCTCATGGAATAACAAGGAAAACATATTTAACTTATGTAACACTGTAAGAAAATGAAATGTAAAAGTAAATTCTTTTCAAGTATTCATGAATATGATAAAATTAATTCTCCATTTAAGAACTGCATTTTCTTACATTTCTTTCTTTCTGCAGATGAATTATTAGGAAGTCTAGAAAATTTCATGTAGTTCGTCTTTTGTTCCTCTAGCATGAAGAAGTAAAAGCCATGGCTTTTTTTCCCATTTATATATTCTAAATTTTCTGGTATCCAGACAGATGCAGCATTCTTATAGAGGAATAAAGCCTTGTACTTATTTTACTATTTGATGGTTTGATTTTTTCATCTCCCTGAAATATAATCATCCACATTTTTTCTGGGCAAATTATTCCTCTGTGTAATATAATTATTAACTCTTCAAAAATCTCCTGTTCAAACACCAGTCTTGCCTCACTAAGGATAAGCGTCTTTAATATATTTGAAACAGTAATATTTTGTATTTAATTTCCATCTACTGTATGAGCTCAGTAGATGACTTTTCCATAAGTGTTTTTGAAAGATGTATACCATGCACTCATATACATCTTCACGTTCTCTGATATGAGTGTTTATTTCAAAACATGTTTGTTAGCAGCAGGAATGTGACATTGCACACACAGAGTCAGAATAGGAGAGCAGAAAAATCCAGGGACTATTCCTATTATTACCCCATCTGCTTTTTGACCTTAGCTAAATTATACTGAACTTGTGCTACCTCAATTTCTCTAGTTTAAAATTGAGATTGAGATACTTCACTCCCTGTGTAATGAAGCTAAGTATTTCTTCATATAAAAATGGGAGATCCCTTAGCAAAATTGATTCAATGCAAATAAACTAATGCAATGTTATGGTTGAGAATCTGAACAGAGAGCTATCAAAAATCGCAAAGGCAAACTCCCACAGCAATTATAAAGTAGGTCAGATTGAATGTATGTGCTAGTGCATTGAGGGAACATATACTTGCTCAGTAAAAACTGTGGTGACTCTAAACACCCAGACATATGTGAGTTCAAATTCAGTGCACTGCTTTAGCCCAAAAGTTTTATTTTAATTTACTAAGACTTTATAACAGATAATGCATTGTTTGCATTTTATTCAATCACTTCTGGAACTCTTCTCTGTTGATCAATATGGTTTCTTTCCTTTTATGTTGACATTGTAGCAGTATATGCATAGGACTGCAATGACACTGCTTCATTTGACATTGTAATACTCCCTGTACAGCTGCACTTACATCATTTTCAGTCCTTTAGAATGACAATAACTCCCATGAAATCAAATGATGAGCTATTATTATCACGGAAACGTCATGAAATATAACTAGTTTGGAAACTGGATAGCAATTCATTAGCTATCCAAGCACTTCAAAACACAGAATATTTTTTTATAATACAATAGACCCTGAGTAAGGTTCTCTTCACATTCATTCTCCTATTTGCACTGCTGAAAATGTGTCTTGGAAAACATCCATTCTTCAGTAATTGTCAAATGAACATAAGGACAATCATATCACAGGTCCATCTACTTAAATGTTCAACAGCAGATATTTAGACAGAAAGGTGAGAAGCAGGGCATGAATATTTCCCTTGGAAAACACTCAGGAATTACAATTTCTGGATATCTTCAGATGAAAGTTGTACCAGTATTATTACATTTAACAGCTTTCTTACTAATTTTCTAACAACTTTTGAACCGATTCTTACAACATTTTTGGTAATGAGCTAAGCCTTAAGAAGAAATATGCTTCCTGTTCTATATTCATAAAATCATAGAAGCCCAGAGCGGTTTGGGTTGGAAGGGACAGCTTCCACTAGAACAGGTTGATAAAACCCCATCCAGCCTGGCTTTGAACACTTCCAGGGATGGGGCATTTGTAATTACTCTGGGCAACCTGTTAGAGTGCCTCACCACCTTGCATCTAATCTAAATCTGCCCTATTTCAGTTTAAAGCCATTGCTCCTTGTCCTGTCACTACATGCACTTCTAGAAAGCCCCTCTTAAGCTTTCCTGTAGGCCCCCTTTACTTATTGTAAGGCTGCTACAGCGTGTTCCTGGAGCCTTCTCCTCTCCAGGCTGAAAACCCCCACTTCTCTCAGCCTGCAATCATAGGAAAGCTGTCCCAATCCCTTGATCATCTTTGTGGCCCTCCTCTGAACTAGCAGGTTCACATCTTCCTTAGGTTGAGGGCTCCACAGCTGAACCCAGTACTTCAGGTAGGGTCTCGCAAGAGCACAGTAGATGGGGAGGATCACCTCCCTTGATCTGCTGGCCATGCTTATTTTGATGCAGTCCAGTATATGATTGGTCATCTGGGCTACAAGCTCATGTTGCCAGATTGTGTTGAGCTCCTTATCAAACAACACTCCCAAGTCCTCTTCCACATGGCTGCTCTAAATCCATTCATTGCTCAGCCTGTAATTGTGTTTGGAATTGCCCTGACCCTTGTGCAAGACCTTGCACTTGACTTTGTTGAACTTCATGAGGTTCTCATGGGCCCACTTCTCAAGCCTGTCAAGGTCCCTCTGGAATGTCAACCACACCATACAGCTTGGTGTTGTCTGCAGACTTGCTGAGGGTGCACTCAATCCCACTACCCATGTTACTGACAAAGGTGTTAAACAGTGCTGGTCCCTGTACCAATCCCAGGGGAATGCCACTTATCATTGGTCTCTGTTTGGACATCAAGCTGTTGACTGCAACTATGTGAGTGAGACCAGTCAGCCAATTCCTTGTCCATCAAGAGGTCCATCCATCAAATCCATGGTTCTCCAAATTAGAGACAAGGATATTCCTTTAATCACTGATATACCTGTAGAAGCTTTTCTTGTTGCCCTTGATGTCCCTGGCCAGATGTCATTCTCTCAGGGCTTTGACATTCCTAACCTGGTCCCTGGCTGTTTGGGGCAATTTTAGCCTAACTTCCTCTTTATCAGGACGCATTGCTGCTGAGCTTGGAGGAGGTGATCCTTTAATACTAATCAGTTTTTCTGGTACCTTCTTCCCGCCAGAGCTTTTTCCCATCCTACTCTACCAAGCAGATCCCTGAAGAAGTCTGCTAGTCTGCTTTCCTGAAGTCCAGGGTACTGAGCTTGCTGTGCACCCTCCTCATTCCTACACTAAAGGATCTCGAATGCCAGCATGCCATGGTCACTGCAGCCAAGGTTGCCCTTGAACTTCACGTTCCTTACCAGCCCCTCATTGTTGGTGAGAACAAAATCATGAATAGAACCTCTCCTCATTGGCTTCTCTATCACTTGGAGGAGGTTATCATCCGTGCATTCCAGGAACCTCCTGGAGTGTTTATGACCTTCTGTGTCATCTCTCCAACAGATACCAGAGTGGTTGAAGTTCCCCATGAGGATGGGAGCTTATGAATGTGACGCTGCTCCTTTGTGTTCACAGAGGTCAGCATCTGCTTGGTCTTCATGGTTGGGTGGCCTGTAACAGACCCCCCCATTTTAATGTCACCTGTCCCTTCCCTCCCTCAAATCCTATCCATAAGGCCTCGGTTGGCTCCTTATCGATCCCTAGGCAATGCTCCATACACTCCTTCCTCATCTCCCCTGCCTGTCCTTCCTAAAGAGCCTGTATCCATCCATGTCAACATTCCAGTCATAGAAGCCATCCCACCACGTCTCTGATGCCAATAAGACCACAGCCCTGCAGGCATACACGTCTCTAATTCCTTTTATTTCCCATACTATGTGCATTTGCATAGAGGCATTTAAGTTGGTCCCTGATGAAACTGACTTACTGGCTGGAGCAGCTAGAATTCCTTCGTGCTGCTCTTCAGGTGCTCTCCTGATGACTTGTCATCCCTCTCCAGGCTCTGGACATCTATTGCTGGCACTGGCACCAAATTGGTCTAAGTGGGATCAATGGAGATTCCCCTCCTCTGGCAACTTTAGTTTATTAAAATGCAAAATCTCGTTTTCTGGAATAGAAATCTGTGAATAAGAAGTGATGGGTATCTAAGTAGAGATGTCTATTCTGGTAAACTAAACTTATCTCTCAATTCCAGGAAAGATACGCACCCATATGGAAAAGCTTGGCCAAACTCTGTTACATATGATCTTAATTTCTGCTGTGAGTGACCCTTTATATAATCCTAGGAAGGGTATTTAGAATGCACATAATGGGACTGAGTTATTTAAAACTGTTATTTTGGAAAAAAAAAGATATTTAAATTAAAAACTATTTCAAAGACACCACAATAGCATAGTATTTTTCTGTGATGTGGCTCTGTGGATTCAGTACATTTTCTCCTGAAAGGTAACTCCAAATGAAACATGTGTCTCAGAACTGATATCAAACCCAGTGATGCTATGCACAATCTACATCTGACAAATTTAAACTCACTATTTTCATAAAAGCCTGTTTATTCATCATAAAGTCCAAAATCTCTCCCTTTGATTTGTGAAGGTTCTTTCAGTGGAGTTGCCATTATCTTTCATCTTGTACAATAAAAAAGCAGAATCAAAAAACCTACAGCAGCTACTTCTGATGTGGGGATTATGTTGTATACGTACAAATCATTTCCTAAGGGAAGTCTACAATCTGCGGGTGAGTAATATAGTTGCCTCTAGCTTTCTGGCCACATAGATACGATTTGGTGATTAAAGACTGGTTAGTTGTTGAGATCCTTGGTATTTGCTTGCACAACTGAGGCAACCAGCAGCATAGCTGAAGACTTCTGAATTTTGATTCAACAGCGCAGTAGTGCTTCTATCTAAGGCAAGCAAATCCATTGTCTGCAACAAAACCACAAAGTGGGTACTAGTAGAGACTTACACATGAGTTATCTAGCAGCAGTACAACATACATAGTGCCTAAATATTTAGGTTATCCTCTCTCAGGTAGCCAGTAATCATAAAACCGCTCACAGAGCAGGAATTATTCTTGTGCTGCAGTTACTAACACTTTTGAAAATTAACAGTTCACTGTAGTCTGGAGTCTAGTTATTTTTGAATCAAAGAACATCCTAGGTACTTCTTGAGGATGTGAAATACTGGTTACATCTGGATTCCCAACAACCTGAACGAACTGCTGCACCACTCAGTCCCACTATCCTCTCTCTAGCACTGCGCACAAGGGTCTCATGTCTTCTGCAGCCATTTTCCTAGGGTTCTCCCAGTTGGCCCATAAACATAAAGCAGCTATTGCAAAATCTTGCTTTTAATTTAATCTTTTCAATCAAAGTCAAAACACTGGCAAACAAGAAATCCACATACCTACCTTTTTTTCAGAGAGATGATCCTCTTCTGTTCGGGTAGTGACAAGGCTATGTGGCGTATGAATGCATGGAGTTCAGGCTAGGTGCAACCAAAAGATGTGTATTGTACAAATGCAGTTACTTTTATATCTCCAAACCTGGATATGAACTCCTGTTGTAACTTTCCCCTCTGTGATGTGGTACATGAAACAGGAAGTTTTTTGTGTCCACCTTGCCTCCTCCTTCTTCCCCCAAACCTGTTTGTTTTGTTTTCCAAACTGCTCTGCTGCTGCTGCCCTAGCCTCCCCCCTCCCCAGCTAGTTGATGCTGGTAGCCGTGGCAACAAATGGGTGGGTGTGGGGCAGGCTAAAGCAGCAGCCAAGCCGTGACCAGCCCGGGGAGCCCTGGTGGGGCACTGAGCATCCCNACTGAGCATCCCTGGCACTGAGCATCCCTGGCACTGAGCATCCCTGGCACGGCAAGGTGCTGCCTTCGGGCAGCACTGAGTTCCAGCAATCCGGAAGTGACTTTCATGTGCAAACCAGGCGAACAAAAGCCGCGCCTGGTGCGGGGAGCCCTGGGATGCTTCTGCTCGCTATATAAGGGGACAGAGACATCACATCTTTCACTTTCGCTAGCTCTTTCTGCCCCGGCACCTTCACTGAGATAGCACCCTGAAGGGGAGAGAGGACTGCCACGTGGCTTCCGCCATCTTGACCAGGCGGTGCTCTGCTTTCCATCTAGACTGGGGACTATTCTTCTTCAGTCATCCAAGTCCCTAGCTTCATCCATCATCTCAACTCATCTCACGTGTCTTCCCACCCAAACTGGACTATACTTCTTGCAGGTTTTATCGCACTGTGGGGGGAGAGAAACCTCGTGGCATGGTGAGGGGGGAGGGACCAGGAAAGTTTTTCCTTACCTGTTTCTGTGTTTGCACTGTTATATATGTATTTATTTGTCAAAGTTATTCCTTATCACTTTGCCTTGGCTGTGCATGTGTATTCATTCTATATTTATTCCTTTATCCTGGGAGGGGGAGGCTATTTTATCTGTCTCTTGCTAAAAATTGCCTTGTCAAACCAAGACACCCTCCAAGCCCAGGGTCAAAGCCTCTGACCAAGCACCTAGCCCTATATGGGTATGCCTTCTAAGCTGGTAAGCTTTTTTTTCCCCTGTTGTTTCATTTTTTCTCCCTCCTTTCTGCCTGCCTGAACTTCTTCATTTTCTGTCAACAATGACTAATTAATTTCAGACCTGCTCCCCCATATCTCCCCCTTCTTTCTTCACAGATTCTGAAAGGGCAAAAATTGCATGCTGAATACGGGAGAAAAAACATGGGAGACAGAGAGCAACCATCAGCAAGGCCACCACAGCAACCATGATAAATCTAGCCAAACTTTCTACCCGTGGATCAAAACCTCCCAACCATGAAAATAGNAATGCAGAGCGGGTCTCGAGTTCGGTGGTGGATGCACACAGGATGCACCCTGGTTGCACCCTGGATGCATACCGATGGATGTGCCATCATCCTTTTTTATACATGCAGGACATGGGTGGAGTGGTCACAGCCGTGTAAAGGGAAGATTAACTCAGGAAAACAAAATTGTCCCACCTCTGCAGAACTTATCTCTTTCCAATATTAATCTCTTTATCAGCAAGGGGCAAGTCTTGCCTCAGGCCAGGGGTGAGCAGGGTCATTGTCGGTCATTGCCTGCACTTCACACCTTCCCCCTCCAGGGGGGACTTTCCCGTTCTCCACCCAGCTGACAATATTATTTGATCAACACTCCAGGTTTGAGACATTAGTCCTTTAAGGAGGTTTCAGGCTCCTACACTGGCCGTTCTCAGAGAGTTGTGATTAATGGAGTGAAATCTAGGTGGCTGCCAGTCACCAGTGGTGCTCCTCAGGGCTCAGTTTTGGGGCCTGTCATGTTTGGTATCTTTATTGATGACCTGGACGTGGGGATTGAGAGCACCCTCAATAGGTTTGCAGATGATATCAAATTGTGTGGGAGTGTTGATCTGCTGGAGGGCAGGGAGGCTCTGCAGAGGGACTTGGACAGCTTGGATCGATGGGTTGAGGCCAATTATATGAGATTCAATAAGGCCAAGTGCCTTGTTCAGCACTTGGGTCCCAACAACCCCAGGCAACACTACAGGCTTGGAGACGAATGGCTGGAAAGCTGCTCAGCAGAGAAGGACCTGGGGGTGCTGGTGGACAACCAGCTTAATATGAGCCAGCAGTAATGTGATGGGGTACATGAAACAGGAAGTTTTTTTGTGTCTACCTTGCCTCCTCCTTCTTCTCACAAACCTGTTTGTTTTGTTTTCCAAACTGCTTTGCCTAGCCCCCCTCCCCCAGCAAGTTAACACTGGTGGCCATGGTAACAAATGGGTGGGTGCAGGGCAGGCTAAAGCAGTAGCTGAGCTGTGCCTGGCCTAGGGAGCCCTGGTGGGGCACTGAGCAGCCCTGGCACTGAGCATCCCTGGCACGGCAAGGTGCTGCCTTCGGGCAGCACTGAGTTCCAGCAATCCGGAAGTGACTTTCATGTGCAAACCAGGCGAACAAAAGCCGCGCCTGGTGCGGGGAGCCCTGGGATGCTTCTGCTGGCTATATAAGGGGACAGAGACATCACATCTTTCACTTTCGCTAGCTCTTTCTGCCCCGGCACCTTCACTGAGACAGCACCCTGAAGGGGAGAGAGGACTGCCACATGGCTTCCGCCATCTTGACCAGGCGGTGCTCTGCTTTCCATCTAGACTGGGGACTATTCTTCTTCAGTCATCCAAGTCCCTAGCTTCATCCATCATCTCAACTCATCTCATGTGTCTTCTCACCCAAACTGGACTATACTTCTTGCAGGTTTTATCGCACTGTGGGGGGAGAGAAACCTCGTGGCATGGTGAGGGGGGAGGGACCAGGAAAGTTTTTCCTTACCTGTTTCTGTGTTTGCTCTGTTATATATGTATTTATTTGTCAAAGTTATTCCTTATCACTTTGCCTTGGCTGTGCATGTGTATTCATTCTATATTTATTCCTTTATCCTGGGAGGGGGAGGCTATTTTATCTGTCTCTTGCTAAAAATTGCCTTGTCAAACCAAGACACCCTCCAAGCCCAGGGTCAAAGCCTCTGACCAAGCACCTAGCCCTATATGGGTATGCCTTCTAAGCTGGTAAGCTTTTTTTTTTCCTGTTGTTTCATTTTTTCTCCGTCCTTTCTGCCTGCCTGAACTTCTTCATTTTCTGTCAACAATGACTAATTAATTTCAGACCTGCTCCCCCATATCTCCCCCTTCTTTCTTCACAGATTCTGAAAGGGCAAAAATTGCATGCTGAATACGGGAGAAAAAACATGGGAGACAGAGAGCAACCATCAGCAAGGCCACCACAGCAACCATGATAAATCTAGCCAAACTTTCTACCCGTGGATCAAAACCTCCCAACCATGAAAATAGCCCAAATGCATCTCAGCCTTGATTTAGCTGTAGATCTTGGTTCAGGTCCTTTAATATCTGTATGCTTTTGTGAATTGACTCCAAATGATCACTCAGATTCATGCAACACATGCCTTCAAAATCCTCACACCCATGACCTTGTGTTAGCAATAAAAGGTCAATTGCAGTACGACTCTGCAGAGGTACATGACATATAGAATCTATATCAGTTAACAATCCAACAAGTGTGCTACAGGTGGCATTGCTTTCTTTGGCAAGCCAATACCCTAACTTATTAAACCTATTAGATCTAATGGTTTGAAGGAGTTGCCTCCTTAACCCCAGATATTGATGATGATATGAAGGGTTGAACACATCATGTGTGGGGGAAATGGCCCTGAACCATCACAAGTAGTTTTTCCGACTGCTGCTGCTAAGCGGAAAACTGACAATCATATCAAGTCTGATCAGCCTCATTTTGATTTAAAAAGTTCAATACAAATGTAGCTTTCCATTATCTATCCTGTGGAGAGGAGCTGTGATCCTTGCTTCCCCTTCTTTGTTTATTTAGCATGTTTTTAAGAGAGTGATGTGCACATTCGATGATAGCTTGGCCCATGGGAGAGTGTGGAATGCCAGTGATCAAATTCACTCCCCACTGTTGGAGGAACTCTGCAGTTTGTTTTGCCACATAGGCAGGTCCATTATCAATTTTGATTTTCTGTGGAATCCCAAGAGTGGCAAAATACGTTAGCCAGTGCTTACATACGTCATGACTTTGTTCTCCTGTATGGGCAGCAGCTATAATATAGTCAGAGTAAGTGTCTCTGGATATACGCACATACTTAAGTCACCCAAACTCTGAGAAATGCATGACATCTGTTTGCCATGGTTCATTAGAACATAGTCCTCTCGGATTGACTCCTTCCTTTGCCAATAAAGGAGCTACCTGTTGTGTATATATATATGTATGGCTAGGCTTCGCGAACGAAGATACAGGGAGGGCTCCACCCACGCTCNTGAGTTTAATGCTCCCTCTGCTGTCGGCACAGTTATCACACCAGGGGCCACAGAAGACCCCAAGTGATTTTCAGACTGTGCCTGGCTACCTCTTGACAATCAAGGCAAGAGGCAATAATGTCACGAGTTTGGTTAAGCGAGGGTTGGAACTGGCATTTCAAGGTGCATGCATTTTGATGGTAAAAATTATGAGAAATGCACGCTTACTGAAAGAGATTGGGGACGGTTACGCTCATGGTGAGCAAGTCCATGAAACAGTTTCCATCAAAAATGGGTTCTGAAAGACCTGTGTAAGATCTAAAATGCATAACATAATAATCATGACTACGCAGATTTATCAGTGTCCACAGAGTTCTAAGCTCTATCATGAGAAGAGGATTTGCAACTTCCTGTAAGTACGAATGATCAAGGCGCTGCACGATCCCAGCAATGTACATGGAATCAGTTACAACATTAAGTGGTTCATATGCAAACCATTGGAAGGCCATATTCACTGCAACAAGTTCAATAACTTACATGGACCCTTGTTCACATAAGCAAACCTCCAATGACCATTCGGAGTCTTTATAGTGCTTCCATGCAATCACTGCCTTCCTTGTCTTGTCTGAACCATCAGTAAATACAGTGACCTCTTCTATGGGGGTTTCAACAAGTCGTCTCTGGCTGTATAAGGGTAAATGTTGGATGTCAGTCCATAATCTGTGTTTTGGATAATGGATATATAGTTGACCAGTGAAGTTAACCAGTGCACACTGCATCTCAGTGCTGCATGCCAAAAGCCAGTCTAGATTTTCTTTAGTGGCTGGTAGATAGATAACTTCAGGGTCTTGCCCACTGATAGATTGGCGTCTTGTTCTACCTTGCTGTATAAGTTGTGCAAAGAGCTCGTTTATCATGGTTATGGTTTTTCTTATAACTTGTGGCAGAAAGACCCACTCCAATACCCACAGAGGGTCCAAGTGCTGGTTGTTCCACTGAAAGATAACTGTAAAAGCTTGAAAATCACTGGGCACAATGGCTAAGTACATGGCTCTCACTAGAAGCTGACGAAAACTCTGTCGGTTTTCAATCGCGTTAGCAACCTTTCACAATGCTTGATTGCTTTCTGCTGTTAACATCCGTGGGGAATTGAGGTCAGAATCCCCTTTCAGTTGCTGGAACAGAGGATGTAGGTCTTCCGTTTTTAGTCCTAAAATAGGATGTAGCCAGTTAATAGCTCCCAGAAGTTTTTGCAAATCATTAAGAGTCCGGACTTTCAGAGTATTGATGGCTACAGTTTGGGCTCTGATTTCTTCTTGGATGATCTAGAAACCAAGATATTTCCACTGCGGAATGCACAACACCTTTTCTTCAGCAACTTGCAAACCTGCATCTGTCACTGCTGCACGCACTTGAGTGGCCACTGAACAAATGCGAGAGCAGCAGCATGATGCCCTCTGGTCCTTATGTTTTGACATGCTCTTACCATATTAGCCAAAGTAGGGTTATGGCTGTGAAAAGGTTGCAATGCACACTTACAATCCTCGTTAGTACTACCATATGCTAACCGTTTTAACAACAGCTCCCAGGCTCCATCATGCTCCACCTGCCACTGTAAAGTGCTTTGCAGCAGATCACTGAATGAGGCATATGGCTCTTTGGGATCTTGCAAAATTTTGGCAAATGACTCACTAGCACTGCCTCCTGACTCTGGTATTCTTCAAGCTGCTTTTATAGTGGCATCTTTTATCTGCATGTAAGCTTCTCTAGGATACCCAGTTTGTGTCATAGGGGAGGTGCAATTATTTTCCCCTGCTAAATGCTCAAAAGTGATGGCAATTCCCCAGCTCATGCTATGGAATGAGATTTGCAAACATTGTTCTCGGAAATAGGATAGCCACATCATGTATTGGGTTGGCATGAGTACCAAGCGGAGGAGTGACTTTCAATCATGAGGTGCAAGTGCATAAGACTCCACCAATGCCTCAAGAAGACACATAGTAAAAGTACTGTGAATACCTCCCTCCTGCATTGCCTTCCTTCATTCCTTAACAGCCTCGTAAGTTAATGATTGCCATTCTGGGACCTGATTTGGCTTATAAAACACCGGACATGCCAGGGCATGTCTCCTTGCCTAAGGGCGTCCCACTTACATTCCATCCACCGATCCCCCAACACCCCACCAGCGTTTCCCAAAAGTGCAGACGGCTCAGCGTGAAGGGGTGGGTATAGATCAGGCTCCTTTCCCGGGTTAACAGGACTGGGATCAAAAGGGACCTCTGAGCCATCAGAGTCACCATCCATACTTTCCAATGCTGAGTTACCGTCTGGTACGGCACAGTTTGCAGTGGTTAATGTCGAGGAGTGCAACAGCAGCAGAGGCGCCGAGAGGACTACTGTTGATATGGATGGAGCAGACAGAGTCTCATCACTGATGCCTCACGTGGCTTCCTCGGCATTATCCTGAACCTCTCACAGAGTGGTGACGATCTGCCACCAAGTTGACAAATGTTCCCCCGCAACTGAGTCTCCACTTGAAGTGGCTTTGTTCAGTTGCTTGCCAACCTGTTGCTAGGCAGGTATTTGAAATGTGCCTTCAGGGGGAAATTCTAGCACCTTAGCACAGATCCATTCTAGCAATGTCACTAAGTTGGGACCTGACATAATACATTGCTGCACTGTTAGCAAGCACGGCAACATGTCCAGACTGTGCTGCTGATCACGGGATAACTTCCCTCCCCTGTTCCCGACTGCTCACCTTTGTTCCAGGTGATGGGTGCACAATATCAAAATTTCCGCGGTTCCTTGGTTCAATCAGGCTACACCACTGGATGGGGCTCCTTGAGCCTCCTACTTAAGTGTCCCAATTCGGGTTGCTGTTTGTGGTGTATGAGTGCACGGACTACAGGTTGGGTGCAACCAAAACACATTTATCGTACAAACACAGTTAATTTTATGTCTCCAAACCCCGATATGAACTCCTGTTGTAACTTTCCCGCCAAGACCAGGGTCAAAGTCTCTGAGCAAACACCTAGCCATATATGGGCATGTCCTCTAATCTGGTAAGCATTTTTTGTTATTGTTCAGTTTTATTCCCTCCTTTCTGCCCGCCTGAACTTCTTCATTTCCTGTCAACAATGACTAAGCAATTCTGGACTTGCTCCCCCACAAGGCTCCTGTTAGCCTGATTCCAGGAGAAATTTTCCCAAATTGAGCATATAACTGTGTCTTCACTGAAGATACTTTTGAAGGCAGATTACAGAGCATTTTGAAAAAAAAAATATTCCTTCATAATTTACATTGGAAAATTGCTGGTTAAAAGTTGAAAAAAAAAAAGTGCACACTTCTGTAATTAAAACATTCAGATTAAAGGATCATTGTAAAAAAATGAGGTATAAACCTTCAGTAACAAGAAAATACTGCTATAAAGTGGTCATTTCTATTGTCTAGAAGTGGTCTCAGAAAAATTTCCTAAGAAATTATGTGTGGCTGTTCTTCTAAATGTGAAGTTATAAAACTGATTAAAAGTTGAAACTTCATGGAATCATACTTCATGGAATCATACTTAGTTATTCCGGACCTTTTAAAATCATATTAAAAATCTGATAAAGCATTATTCTATACTAGCATTATCTTTATGGTTTTATGGATTTCTAGATTTTTGGGGTTTTTTGGGGTTGGGTTTTTTTTAAAAAGCTTTTAATCCCTCATAGTACTCACAACAAATTCAGCTTTAACACTTCTGCAGTGACTACTGCAAAGCTTCTTAAGTTTTACACTATAATGCAGTCAATATATTTATAGCTCTTGAAAATGTCACATGGCAATGTTATGCCAGGGACAGCACATCTCAGAGACTCCTTAATATGTCTGCATTGTTGTATTCTATTTGTAGAGGCATTTTTGTCAGCGACAATGAAGAAACAGAGCTGCTGCTGCAGCTCTTTCAATAACATTCAAGCTTATAGTTGACCCCAGGGGCTCACATTATGACATCCATATTTAATTTAACAATGAATCATATTTTCATAGACTACTGTATTGCATTATAACCTCACTGTTTTATGTGCATAGGAATGCAGCAAAAGCAGACTTGTACGTATCTACAACACACACTAAATGGTTAGTTCATGAGAACAAGGTCAAAGTGTACAGCAGTGACAATATATAAAAGGTTTTATAACAACTCTTAGAAGTCTGAGGGAAAGAAAACACAAAAAAGCTGTCCAGAATGGACTGCATTTAACTGAAGGTGCATTTTTTTAAAATCCTCTTAACTGAACCACATTGTTTACTGTCAGTTTTAGTTCTGCTCTACTCTTCCCATTGCAGTCAGCATTCTCTGCATGTAATTTGCTCTTCTTCTTCATTCAAGCATATTTAAGGAGAAAATTAACACCATCTGAATCTTAAGCTTTACTCATTCCTTTTTCTTCACTATAATTTCTCCTATTTGCCCTGCATTGTTTACTGTTGACCTTCTAGCTGACTCCAAATTAAATGTTCATATGCTTTCTATTTACTCCCAAATCTAGTCCTGCTTGTTCACATTTATTCTTGCTCATCTCCCTCTTATTTGCCTCTGCCCATATCACATCAAATCACCCTCAACTTTTTTACTTTCTATTCCTGCTAACTTCAGCTTTCTTTCCAGTGACTATGTCTTGCACCCCCCTGCAACCTGAAATTCATTTAATTCACTCTTTCCTCCCCATCAGCATTATTAATAATCTTCTTCTAGCCAGATTATGAAATAACTCCATTATTCTTCTCCATCAGCTTGCCTCTTGGCAATAGCTTGCCCACTATTTGCACTGCTCTCCTCCTTAGACTTTATGAAACTCTATTATCTCTTTTAGAAGGTTCTCCGTTTCAAAATTAAGTAGTTTCAATTACCTTTTTATTGGCAGTCTTGATCTTTGGTCTAGATGTGATCCTTAACATACATTACATAAAATTAAGGGAAAGTAACTGTAGTAAAAAGCATTTCACTACTCTGATCCATGTTCTCTTTTTACCTCTCACCCAGCTTTCTGTTCATCAGTTCTTCATGCATTGTATCTAAATTAGATTTTCAGTTCCTTAGGGTAAGAAGACATCATTTTTATTTATCTGTAAAGCACCATACATGCTTATGGCTCTGTAGAGATGCTCAATATTTATATCCACATTTATTAAAATATTGATGCTTTTATCTTTTCATATAGTGCAGAAGCAACATGAGAGCAGTTGTACCCACTTAAAAAATATTTTTAATCTGTAATAACTATAATGTGATATTTATAGTAGCTGCATGCTATTTACTCTGTATTTCCTAGTTCATATTTATGTTGCTCTTTCTGGTCTTATTAACTAACACTGCCCAAAAAATAAAAATCTCAATTTTCTCTAACAGCATCAAAATCCTTTTCTAAAAATAAACATAGGAGTAACATACAGTGGTTTTATTACTTATCCATATGGCATAATCACAGTCTTGGTGAGTGAAGTTTGCTGTACCAAATCAGGACTGCTCCTGCCCAACAAAATCTTGTAATTTAAATAGTCCTGATGATAGTAAAAGTTTCAGGAATTTTGCACATCAGCTTTCTTGCTACCTAGCTTGAGAGGTATTGAAGTATCAGATTTTCAGAGTACTTGAGTATAGCTCTTTCTAAAACACAAGATCTTGAAAAGGGTAGCTCCTTATTATTTTGGAAATTTTGGCTGACAAAATGAGCATTATTAGTTTAAGAACGTATTCTAAAAGTCAGTGGGGGTTTAATGCAAAAGATAAAATGAGGATACTAGCAATCCAATTACAATATATTAAAATATTTCTATTAACAATACAGTAACAGGATGTAGATGTACTCTCCTTTGTAGTCAAGCTTATTTATTAGTTAGAGAAAAACGTAAGTAGGTATGCACAAATCCCACAACAGAATCCACACAGGCCCTTGTCATGACCCAGAGCTCATTGCATGGATGAGCCTGTACAAATCATTTCAAAAGTTAGCTCAAAAGATAAGGAATTATTGTAGAGTAGACACTCTATGCAAAGCAATTAAACTGTTCTGCTTCACATAATGCTTAATAAATTGTTAAGCATTTAAGCACTGAATTAAGTGAGCGTCTTCAAATATCCTGCTTTGCAGGATATCTGAGCTGAAAACTTGAAATGGGTTGCTCATTTGTGGGTCAGTACATATGAAATGGCCTTAATAAACTGTTTACTCAGAGTAGCAGGAGGGAAGTTACATGGGAACAATGCTACTGACATTTCTTCATGGAGTTCCTTACAGCTGATGGATTTAATATTTATATTATCTTTATGTACAGGGACTTGTTTTGGCCAGTGTTCCACCATGATTTTTACTGGATAAAATGATAAACATCCATACAACTTAATGTCAAACTTCATATATAACTAAACCTGGGTAAGGTTGCACTGATTACAGTGAGACCACATACATATTTAAAACATTTGTTGGACTGTATAAAAAGCAAAAGTTCATTTTACCCAACTCTTAATGTCTCCCATATAAGCATCTACCTCATCTACCTTAATTTCCTTACTATGCATGAAGAGAACTGTGTCTATGAATGCACTAAGCTGTGATTCATCAAGACCTACCTTAAATGTTTACTTCAGGATTGCCATTGTATGTACATTTTCAAACAGTTAGATTTGGTAAATAAATCTCATTTCATAAAACAATAATAATCAAGCATTTATTTATTTCTTTACATCTTCAGAGAAAGTAAAATCCAGGTAAGATGTTTACAGCCTTATAAGTAAACAAAACTCCTTGACAAATCTGCTGTCCAATGCCACTTTCCAGACGTGGCTTGAGGCCAGATATGGCACAGCCCAGGATGTGCTCTCTGAAAGTAACTAGAAGATGATCTGCCTGATTCAGATAGAAGCACATTCTGCCAGTAGGTGTGGGTGCCATAAAACGGTCCTTTGCATCTTCTTCATTGAAGAAGTAACATTAACTGTCATGGATGAAAAGTCCAAATTGCAACTCTAAATGAGAAGGAAGACAGAAAGGTAACTTTAAAATTAATATCTTAATGAAAGTAAGGATAAAATGAAAAATATAAACCACAAAAGTAAAAAAGAAGCATGAAGATGGAAAAGTGGCTACAAAAAACTACTAAACTATAACATAACATTGATTATTGTGATAACTTGGACAAATGTAACAGGAAGACTAGCTGTTACCTGAATGAACTGGCACTTCAAAATACAGTTCACTTGATATATGATGAGAAGATCTACTTCTTGTAACTTACCTTAGAGAATATTACCAAGAGAAGGAAGGTTAGGAAAGAATTTCCAGAATATTGGAAATTGAATCAGCTTTGTTTCTGTCAAAACTAATGGTAAAGCATGTTTAAAAAAAAAAAAAAAAGCTTCAGCAGTGCCATAAAGGCAGAAGCTGATCTCTACTGACACTTAATGACCCTGTACAGGAACTAATTATTACACAGACCTCATTGTGTATGGGAGGTTGTACTCCGTAAGGAATATTATGAGATACAAAGGTCAGGTTTTCAGGTACACTCAACTTTACATCCTTCACAATGAATAATATGAATTATAAGCACTTTCGAAGACCAGTGTGGTTGTTTTGCTCAAAGAAGAACTATGTCCTTATGAAACTGAGTTTAGAAATAATGTTGTATGGAACATCTTTTCATCTGTTTCCACTCCAAGATGAGGAGCAGGATTAAATCTACTGATTGTTTTCTTTTCAGCTAAACACTTTTTTAATCACAGCAATTTATTCCAATATACATGATTTTTAGATATAAAAACCATTGATCATTGTTGAATGCAAATAAGCACAAAGTAAAATTATATTAAGCTTGTACAATTGATTTTTCATAATTTTAATGGTACCTTTTAAAATTTCCTGTAAAATCAGCCTGAAATACTCCCACCATTGACTGTAGAGCAGTTGACCAAGTAGAGCAGGGTCACTTTGGGAAAACCCATTCTCAGTGATGTAAATTATAGGGTTATTATATATATCTAGAACAAGAAAGCAGAAGTTTTATTCAGAACAAATGTAAGAAAGCCCATAAAATCAGATGCATTACCCTTTATCTTTTCTAAGCTACAAAATAAAACTAGTTTTCATCAAATTGCACTGACCCTATTAACTTAATTTTCCATGAGCTGACCTTTTATGACTAACAATGGAAAAGCAAAACTGTGCAAATATCCATGAAGATGGTGAAATGACTTATTTTAATGAGAAGACTAAAATATCTTTCCTGCATTAGCATCTGCTTATTGTCACTGCTCCTTAACCCCCTAGTACTGGCAGTCACCGCATGTCCCTTTGCCAGGGGTAGATGCATGCCAGGAAAGCCTTACTGCTGGCATCAGAAAAATCATTTCTGGAGTTCAAAAGATGCTATAACACTAGTGTGTCATTTCAAACTGTAAAATAGCTATCAAGTACCAAGACAACAGGAAAACACTAAGCCTTCTACTCTTTGTAGCCAGCATAGAGAAAATAAGATTCCCAAGGTGATTTGTTTGTTAATATCTTGTGCAATGTCTTACACCATCCAGATGGGCTCCTCAGAAAAAACCCAGATCACTAGTATTAGTCGGTGGTTTCTCAGATTCCCTTACTGGCCAGCTAATAGTGAGAAAATGGTTCTCTGAGCCCTAGGTCATTCCTTGATATAACACAGAAATCAGTGCAAACCCCACAGTACTACCGTCAGTCATAGAATGTTAGGGGTTGGAAGGGACCTAGAAAGATCATCTAGTCCAACCCCCCTGCCAGAGCAGGATCACCTAGACGAGGTCACACAGGAATGTGTTCAGGCAGCTCTTGAATGTCTCCAGAGAAGGAGACTCCACAATCCCTCCTGGGCAGCCTGGTCCAGTGCTCTGGCACCCTCACTACAAAAAAGTTTTTCCTCAGGTTAATACTGAACCTCCTGTGGTCCAGCTTGCTCCCATTCCCTCTTGTCCTAGCATTGGATGACATTGAGAAGAGCCTGGATCTCTCCTCCTGACACTCGCCCTTAACGTATTTGTAAACATTAATGAGGTCTCCTCTCAGTCTCCTCTTGTCCAGGCTGAAGAGACCCAGCTCTCTCAGCCTGTCCTCATAGGGCAGATGTTCCACTCCTTTAATAATCTTGCTGGCCCTGTGCTGGACTCTCTCCAGCATCTCCCTATTCTTCTTGAGCTGAGAGGCCCAGAACTGGACACAGTATTCCAGGTAGGGCCTCACCAGGGCAGAGTAGAGGTGGAGAATAACCTCTCTGGATCTGCTGGCCACGCTCCTCTTAATGCATCCTAGGATGCTATTGGCTCTCTTGGCCCCAAGGGCACATTGCTGGCTCATGGTCATCCACATATCTAGCAGGACTCCTAGATCTTTTTCCCAAGGGCTGTTCTCCAACAGATCAGTTCCTAGCCTGTACTGATCTATGGGGTTGTTCTTTCCCAGATGCAGTACTTTACACTTACCGTTGTTAAATTGCATTAAGTTTCTCTCTGTCCATCTCTCTAGCCTGTCCAGGTCACACTGGATGGCAGCACAGCCTTCTTGCAAGTCCATGTTGTTTTCTCCAAATTTGTTATTGCGACTCTGTCAGGCTTCAGTACAAACTTTTATCACACTATAACCTGCCTTGTAAGCTCTGGTACTAAGGCTGGAGTTACACCTTTCTCATGACTATCTATAGCAACAGCATAAGGTTTGTTAATAGTGATTACTAAGTCTCCAAATGTTCTGAAGAAATACTTTGCATGATCTTAATGATCTTTCAGATCTCCAGCCACATTCATCTTCTAAGAACTGGGATAAGCCAAAGTGATACAGAGAGCAAGATACCACTTCCCAGGTTATTAATGATTTTGCTGTAATAATTAGACTCCTGGAAATATTTAAAAAACAAAACAAAACAAACAAACAAAAACAAAACAAAAAAGGGTTAGCTTAGTAACTTTATTACATTTTAACACATGAAGAAACCTCATTGCATTTTTTCTCTGTTATGAGATGCAAATATTTCCTTTCAACGGTATGCTGACTACTGTTACAAGATACCAGAGCAGGCAAAAATGCTCAAGACACAAAATCTTCCAACTAGGCACATAAAACAAAATGAGGATGCAAATTTTCAAAATAGATCAGTGGACAGCAGCTCTCTAGAAACATAATTCTGATGGGTGCTGGTCACATGAAAATATAATCCTTTAATTTAAATGTCTGAAAGGCAGTCTGGCAAGTGTGGAAAAATCCTGACACTTGAGAGCCTGACAGGTAATTTTTTTTTCGAATGAAAGAATTTGTCTCCTTGAGAATTGTGCCTTTTAAAAAGTTTAGTGCCACACTCAGCAGGATAACTAAGCTGATCATTTGTGATTTTAACTTGGTTAGCTGAGTGAGCTGTTTCCTCTAACTCTTCCATTCTCCACCACTGTCTGTGCCAACATCAAGACAAACAAGGTACTGTCAATGCATTCAATATTTTACAATGGTGTGAATTCAACAAATGTCTCATTAGATCTATATGACATGTAAGGGTTTTCATTGGGCTCTACTGGATTTCAGATTAAGTTTAGGGCACTGGTCTCTTTAGCCACCAGCTTAAATGGCTTGGCAATAGTACATCCAAGAAATCAACTCTCTTCCTTTTACACTGCCACTGCTGCAGACTGCTCAGCCCCTCTAACTGCAAGAAGGAATTAGCTCACCTCTCTAAAAGCTGATGACTTCCAACCTTTCCTGTCCCTCCTTGATAAGACAGAGATCAACTTTAATTTCCTGGCTATGTTGTTAAAGCTGGCCAGTACTGGGGATGCATTTCTAGAGGCTTAAAAGGAATTCACCTTCTGTTCAGATTTAGCAGCGGCTGACATGAATATGTTTCCTAAAAGATTATTTTTATGCTGCTGAGAGGTCACTGTAAGTTTAAGTATCAGGATACCTGAAGCTTTCATACAGGCATTTTTAATTTTGCTTACATTTGAACACAACTACATTGCTTTTAAGCCTTCTGAAAACACTAGATATTGCAAAAAGCCTAATAAGCTCTGGTTCAAAGAGTATCAATTAGCTTGCTCTTTTACTTGAACTATCTGGTTTAGTGTGGTAATTGGAAAAGGCCAACAGTGGCCTTGAATAATTATTTGTTAAGCTAAGAGGCTCCAGCCAGGCATAGGTCTCCATCATGCTCGTGGAATGTAGAAATCAGTCAGACTTTGTTTCAGAAGCTTGGGCTAAGTATACCAAAGTGTTTAAGAACCTTAGAAACCTAAAACTCATTAAAACTTCATGAGTCTTAGAGTACCATATGTTCTAATAAGACATAGATGCTTACGAAATGTCTATCCCAAGGCCTTGCTGTATTCAAATCTAGAACTGAGAAAGGTCTAAAGAAGTGAAAAACACAGAAAAAAGGAGGAGAAAGACTAAGTTTCAAAGGTTAAAAATTGTATGGTTAGGAGGTTATGTATGTTTTAGATTATTATGCTTAAGAGTTTCTGAAATAGAGATTTTGTTTAATACAAAGTGGGGAACTTGTGCATTAGTAAATATGTCTGTACTGTGTTGTACTATATATTCCCTCATATTTTTGGGTTCGGCCTACTGTGTACTGATATTTTAAAATGTCAACACAGAAACCCCCAATACCTTCTTCCTAAAAGGACAATATTAGACTTCAAATTATCCTAACTTCAAACGATCCTTTGTAAGGATCTCCATCAAATGACTTTTTTAAGACATCATTTACAGCAGTAATCAATTAAGAACCCTAAATTTTGAGAATGCCTTCTACTAAACAAATGGATACATACACATCCTTTAGCACAGCAAGCCTCAAAAAATTTGTTTACAAAGTAATTCTCAACAAATCTCACAGGTAGTTTTCCTTCCAAATGCTGCAACAGAAAAACACATTGAATTCTGAGAAGATGTGTGCATGTGTCTGAGAATGTACCCATGTAAAAAAGAAAGGAATATATCAGAATTCTGAATTTTGAAAAGCAAAATCTTACAATTTGCAAGAGTAACTAGGAGCAAATACAGTTTGTTAGTGTTACTTTCGAACACAGGCCTATTTGACTTCAGTGGGACTAGGTGTGTGTTAACTGCTGGTGGGACTACAAGGTTTACTATGTAAGTTTAAAATGGGAAAAAATAATTCCTTTGCTGGTACAGGATCCTGTTCTAGCATATTGAGAGTAATGATGACCTAGAAGACACTAGCATTTCTCATTCCAATTTTCATCTTCTCTCTTCATCCTAATTTCCTACCTTCATGTTGAAGAGACGTATAACATCAAACTGTCCCAGACTCAATACCCCAGCTCTACTACTTCTGCCTCCCTCCACAATAACATCTAGTGTTTAACACTCTGCTTGTTCTGCTCAGGTCACCTTCCAGGGTAAAAATAATAGTATAAAAATACTTCAAAAGCAAACTTGGTATAAGTTTTCAACTAAAATCTGATACATCTTGGGAACAATACACCTACAACATTGCTGCTTTATAAGACCCTACCCCCACCGAGTGAGAAACAGAATGGTTTTAAAGGTTTTCAAATGTCCTATGTCTTAGGTGTGAAATTGGTAGTGAATCAGTTGGTGTGAATGATTTTATTTGAAAGGACATTGCTCTAAGCTTTCTAATTCTTCACATGCTCTTTGTAAAAATGTTTATATAGAAGATGATGGCCTTTCCATGCTATGCAGTTACAATTGCTTCAACAGATCACTGCACAAGAGAAGTGAACTCCTGCCTAATGAAAGCTGGCCTACTTGGAGCTCCTCCAGTGCCCTTTCGTTAAATGTAAAGTTCATAATATTAATCAGGCAACTGCTTATACTGGTGATCAAGTGAATAGTTTCTGAAATTACAGCTGAGTTTTGTCAAAATATTAGCATTCCTTACCAAATGCATTCAGAATGTCTGCTTGCTGTCTCCTACTCTGATGTCTAAATAACAAAGCCCATTGAGCAGACAGCTCTGTAGGGTTGTACAGTGCCTGCAGCCCCAGCTGAAGGGATATCACTACAGGAAAGAAATCATAAGGACTCAGCCAAATTTAAATTCAACACACCACAGAAAGTGTTCCTAGGGAAGGGCAAGCTGTGCCAGTGAAAGTGGGCCACATATTGTAAATTTTAGTGGCGAAGGAAAGGCTTCCATTCAAGCCTCTCCAGGATGCTGGCATGGATTTTGCAGTCATGCTCTGCAGGGGAAAATGGCTGGTTGGTCTGTTTATAGCAGATTCACCATCCCCTCCTTTCTGAATTCCTGAAACAAAGGCTCCTTCACTCTCTGGTAAAAACCATAATCTGCAGGAAGCAGAGGACAGGCTGCTCCCTACTGAACAGCCAAACTCTACAAGACCAAAACTCTGCAGAAGAATATTGCTTCTGCTGGTATCTTCCTAGTACAGGTCAGGATAACCTGAAAAGCATTTTGTAAGAAATCCTTTCCCTTTGTAGCCTTGCATCTTTGCAATCTTCAAACCAAGGAATGAAAAGAATTGCCAAGGCAAACACTGCCCCAGAAGCATAAAGATACCTATCTTCTTGGTAAAACTGAGATTCAGACGTTCATCCAAAACTACTCCACTTTTTTCTCCTTCGAATATTATCCTCCCAGTGCACAAGAGACCTCAGCCAACAAATTTGATTCTCCTATCCTTTCTGGTTCGGGTTCAGTTGCTTTTATTTTTCACAATTCTCTTTATTTCTTCTTTCTTCCATTCTCTACATTTCTCAGGCAGAGCTGTTATTACTTATCTTTTCCTAGTGAGTGACTTTAATCTTACCCCTAGTCCATACCAATGAAATGAAAATAAATAACAAATTTTATATCTAAGTTCTAGCAATCTGACCAGCTTGTTTATCTGCTCTATCCCTCTTCACTTTTACACTATCTGCTGAGACTATGAAACTCTTCCCTTCAGAGTGGGGACTGTCTTGTGTTTGTCACATAACTAAGTACAGTTCCTAGCTGAGTCTAAAAAATCCTCTCTTATTTGCTAAAGAAAATATCTGGGAACTCTATGCCTCTCAGTGCAAAATAGTCAATGTGAAGTTCAGTACATTAGACTATACTGATAAACCATCTAAATGCATTTGCCAAAAAAGAAGATACTTGTCTATAGTAAGCCATCCAAAAATATCCTTACAGCTAGGATCACTGTAAGTATAAACATTCGGATGAAGAAAAATGACTTAGAGTTACAAATTTAAAAATGGAATAAGCAAAAAGATACATAGGAAACATAATACTAATCCTATCCCAAAAGATGGTGCTATCCAAGGGGATCTAGAATATTAATTAGTAAGTGGTTGCAGACCTATAAAAAATCATCCCATAATTACTCTGAAAAAAGTTGCAATTTCAAAGCTACACTGCAGAACAGTATACTGGATTAATTATGCCAGACTGCAGCAATAACCTTGAATTAAAGCTGCAACCTTCTATTTTTAAGAAACAATTGCCTTTCTGGTTGATGAAACCTGTCGTCCCATCAGGTAACAGACGTGACCAGGAAAGAGAAAAGCGATAATGAGTCAATCCAAGCTGTTTGATACATTTCAAATCTTCCTCCCACAGAGTGTAGCTGCCACAAGCTACATCACCAGTCTGGTTCTTGAAAACTCGATCTCCTCCCTGATGGGTGAATGTGTCCCAGACATTAGAGCCCTTTCCATCTGCATTCCAGCCTTCTGCTTGAAAAACAAAACTTGGTCATTACACTTTTGACATCAAAAGACATATGTTGAATGTAAACGTTTATCACAAAATAGGCAAAAACCCCTCAAAATCTTGTGAGCAAAATGAGCAGTATTCCCTCCCCACAGCTTGTAACATTTAAAGTAAATAGGAGCTTTCAGGCATTAGTATGTATTTGCATTAGGTTTTGCATTTATTCATATTTTCGCTTGCTGCTAATTATTTGGAAATCCTGTTTTAAAAGCATTCAGAGTTCTGACACTCTTCCTACTTACTTAGCTAAAAATCAGATGTATGCAACTCTTGAGATATTACAGGTTTTCACAAAGGGCATTTGCTAATGCAACTTCCATCCATAAATGTAAAAGATCAGTCCATATCAAAGAAAGCCTTTAGGGTATGAGAAATACATCCAACAAATAGGCACTTATAGCTTTCTGGATGTCCTTTGAAAATCCTGACAGTCTGTTAAAAAGAAAGGAATGCCATTATGAGCCATGGCCCTAGGCATATACAAGCTGAATTAATAATACAGTTCTACAAAACTTCTGCTTTTTACTTAGCCAAACGTTCACAGAAATGAATTTTGAATGCTCAAAACCCCTGCACCATTTTCTCCATTTCCATAGTTTCAGGAAATTTCTTTGCAATTCCAAAATTGCAGTAGACAGATTACCTTAAAAATATTCAAAATTTAGCTGTTGTTTGAGATTACAGAGTACTAACATCATATTCAAACCAAATAAATGCACCTTTCTCCATGACAAGCTTCTTTGTCTTTCTAGAACAATGCTGTAGCTGAGGCAAACATTTCGTCTTTAATGTGGAGAGCTCTGTAAATTTACAGCCCTGCAAACTGAATTTATCATAAAATTCCGAATAACCCCAAAACAGCCAACCTCATTTACCAGCAAGATTTTTCAGAACCCCAGTGGATGCACTGTTCCATGGTTACTCTTTAAAAAATAAAATGACATTGCATGTTAAAATCAGGTATAAATTAAATATCAGTTGGGTTGTAAGATTAATAACTGTATAATAGTTACATATCAATCCTCAATAAAAGTGTTTTAATAATCAATTAGTATCATAGAAATTAGAGATGGAGGAGAACTATTACGAGGTCATTGAGTCCATCCCCTGCCAATGCAAGATTGCTCCCTTAAGTATATTCAGTATTTAATACACATCTGTCTTATTAAATCTAAGTTTAATGCAAGGTTAAGCATATTGAAGACACTTAATTTAAAGCATTACTAAAATCTGTAATATCATTTCTATAACCTAGCTTTTCAAAGATCATTGTCACATTTCATGTTCTTTGCAGAATTTTATTTCAGCACAAGAACACTGATACATCTACGTTTGGTTGGTCAGTAAATTAAACTCTTATATAGGACAATGTTTTAAGTAGGTCAAATTTTACATTCAGGCAGTTTGAGCTTCTCTTAATCGCAGATTTTATCACACACTTTTGCCATGTCTGTACCCTCCTCGGAAAAATACAGCACTAAAAGTTTTCTGTATTCTGCTTTTGATTTCAAATATGCCTGCTGAAACAAATAGTTGTTTTAAAGGAGTGCAGGAAACAACAAATAACAGTAATTCTTTGGTGGTACCTAGAATTTAGAAGCATTTAAGAGCAGGTTTCCTGCACCATATCGATGTGATAAAGCTCTTTTTTCACTACAGTGGGAGTGAAGTCAAAATTTGCCATAATGGGCAGCTAACACACCTTCATCTAAGTATCAGCAGCTAGTGCAGATGTTGCACAATTCCTTTCTTGGTCTGCCTTCCTCCAGCAAAGGAGGAAGGAAGGGAAGCACTTGATTTTCAGCAGAGTATGACAGTACTACTTCAGTGGTCATTAGCCACTATAAAGCCCTGACTGGGACTGTAGCAAACAGACTCCATTTCAAGCAGTACTCATGCTGTTCCAAGAGCCTCTCTATACAGCGTAGAGTATCTAAGCTAGATAAAGTATAGGAAGCAATCTAGCCAAGGCATCAGAAAGCTCCATACACACTAACGTATCCTGCTGAGCCACAATTAGTCTGCACAGAGCTCTGCTCTGCTCCAGTGCTCCTCTAAGCTTGCTCAGAAACCTCCATGCTACACACCACTTCATAGTGTAGACATAATCTGAGTTTTAGTGAGCTTTAGGGCCAGGAAAGAACAGTGACAAGGAACTGATTTTACATTTCAAATACATAGATGAGAGTTACCTACCACACCACCACATAACATGTCACCAATAATTAATGTAAATTATCATGAAATGTGATGTCTGTTCCCCATTCTCTCCAATATTACAATGGAATAAGAATGTTTTTCCATTTGAGTGAAGCTAGTGAAGCAGGAATATTACTGATCAGACTATTTAAGTTTTCATGTACTTCTCCAGGTTAGCTTTTCTTCTAATTCAGCTGAACTTTCACCTTTTCGAGTGAAATTTTCTTACTGTGGTCTCTGCCCAAAAGGTGAAATTTTGTTTGAATTAATGCATTTCAACTATTTGACATATGAAAGAAGTGAAGAAAACCACTTTTACCATTACAAGAATTTTTTGCAACTATTCCCTCTCTCTAAAAAAAAATAAAATCAAGCAGAGAGTTGAAATTTAGCATAGAAATGGTCCTCAGTAAGAAGAAGTGCTTTTGAGTGTTCTGGTGCAAATTGATTTTGATTTGACTGAGTCATGAACCTTTGAAATCTGTACTTGAGCATGCAGAGTACAATTGCTATGATTTTTTAGCACTTTGAAATATACAGAGTGGAAAAGGCTGTGCTGTGCATAAATACATAGCTGACAGTAAAAAAAAAGTAGCCTGTCAGGCCTGGTCTCATCCACTGCGCATCTTGTGATACCTGCAGCAACTGAGTTTGGACTCTACAAGAACTATTGCTTCAATCATGCTGTCTCTGAGCTGGAAGTTGCACAGCATCCAAAGCTTTCAGGAGGAGGAATTCCCTGATGAGTTTCTTACTTCTGCAGGAAAAGGGTCATTTGAGTAGTGTCTAGACCACATTATAGATTTTTTTTTTACGTTTCTCCCACTCAGAGGCCTTAGGAAAGCTAATTAAAAATACATTAAAAGAACATTAAAGTTGCACATCTAGTTACTCAAAAGGCAGGAAATTATAATGTCAGTCTATATGCACACACAATTCACATTTTAAAAATTAGTTGGTAGATCTACGCACATTGCAGGACTAGAGTTAGAATCTGGCCTGGAATATTGATCCCTCAGGAAGAGTGAGCTGTTTAGTGTATTAGGGGAAGCCAACTGAGCTTGTTAAAAGGTACCAAGCATGGGCAAGTACTCTCACTCTCAGCAATAACCAAGAACTAAAAGCTACATCCTCAAAGACAATTTTAGATCTACAACTCCCTTTTAAGTACCGAAATCAATGGGAGCTAAGTGCCTGTATGCTGCAGGGTATAATATGAGAAAATCAGATCTATATGTATTTTAAAGGTCTCTAAACACATATTTATGAAAGGATAAAGTTTGGGTGGTTATGGCTGTAGATGTCCCTGTACCTTATGGGTTTACATTCCCTAATCTGCCATATATTTTCATATTATGCTGGACGAATCATTTTATCAGCACCTCCATTCAGTTGGGAACATGATACATATCCCTGGGGAAGGGCCTCCATAGATCCAACTGTTAAACTCTCAATATATCATTTTTCATGTTCTTTGTAGATCAATTCCTGTCTGAGGGCCTCTTGTGAGTACCAATGTGTGATGAGATACTTCTCCCATGCAGTTTTGGAATAGCCAATAGCAATCTACTTAAATTAGTGCTAGAGAAAGGAAATACTCAAGAATTAGTTGGAAAATTATTTATACTTGCTTCCTTCCACCCCTCCAATAGCTAGCGAAATGTTCTTCCATTTCCACTACCCAGCTATATTTTGAGATTTGAAACATCTTTTACTCTCTTCTTACTGGCTCAGGCCAGGAGTGTTTAAATAGAAGTGCTACTTGGATTTGCATCTGATGTAGCATTTAGATAACAAGGCAAAGATCAAACACTCTCCCCCCTGATCCAGACATTTTTGTTCACTTAAAACTTCCTTAACACTTTGGCAGCTAAAAATTCACACCTTCAATTTGATATGCTGTTGCAGCTGTACCCCAAGCAAATCCAACTGGAAAAGCAATATCCTCTGGCACCCACTGCTGAGGACAGGAGAATACACAGCATTATGCAATGCTATGGAGATATGGGCTTCATTTGCAGACAGTGGTTTCTGGCTCAATCACTAGTCCACTTGTGACAAGCAGATTCTATACTGAAGACAAAAATAAACCCTGTGCAGCTTCACACACTGAAGGGCAAGCCGTACACTTTGCATAGCTCAGGATGAAAGTGGAGTGGTTCAAGTCAGCTAAGAGTGAAAGTGGGAAAGGCAGCAGTGGAAAAGCCTAGAGTGGTCACGGTAAAAGGGCTCCATCTACTACAAAGCATTAGTATGCATTGTTCCTCTTCACTTCCCTCTTCTACCTCCCAGCCAAAGAACTTTGTGGACTCTCTACTCAGCATAAATTCCTTATCCACCAGGCAAAAAGACATTGCCACTGCTTTCACTAAGCTTTAAAAACTGGCAGCACTTCTTCTTTTCTGGCACCAAATTTATATATTTTTTCTCCCAACACCAAAACAACTTGCTTGCAGTAGGTGAGAAAGGACATTTGAGGCATTACTTGTTTATCAGTGTAGAAGAGGAAGATTTGTATGGGAGTACAGACAGAATCGCTATCTTTCTCTTTCTTTAAAATCCCATGGATGCTCATCTTTTCTAGAGGAGCAATGACAACCTTATGGCATGTGTGCCAGAATCTGCATCTGCAAAACAGCCCTTAGGTCTCTTCTTCTACCTTCTGTCAATGCTGTTACTGCTCTCCTGTCAGCAGTCTGACAAGGGAGCGACAGCAGGGGGACAAGTCAGGGTACAGCTGTAACAAGTGGGATGAGCTGGAAGGAGTTTACTATCCCTTCCCAGGAAACTGCACAACTACCACACTAGGTGGCACTACTGTGAATAATTTTATTGTATTGTATTGTATCTTATATTATTTTCATTTTATTTTATTTTATTTATTTATTTACCTACATGAGGTTTTTCCCCATTTATTATAATACTGCTATATTTACACAGCTTTTGCTAAGGTCAGTATCTGCACATATTGGACTGCTAGGCAATAATGCATGACCACTGCTATTCTTTTCTTATTTTCTTTTCTTGCACCATTTTGGTTTTGAAATTTTTCTGGGTGAGATCCTACTCCTGCAAAGCATTATACATGAGAGGCATTTTTGATAATGAAAATAAGACAAACGTTAAACACACACACAGAAAAGCCACTAACACAATCAATGCACATACTTTTGCCAGAAATACAAACAATGAAAGAATCAACTTCTTAGGAAAAAAATTCCTTTGTAGAGATGAAGAGAAGCTGATTTAATTGCAAAGTGCATGTTGCAGAACCAGACAGTGCAGATGCAATGCAAAATAAATCAGGCTTTCACAGCAGGCATGTGTTTCCTCATGTGTCTTTCAAAGGAAAGGTAAAAGACCCCTGAGTACAAAGGAACAAAGAGGGAAATGAGGCACAACATACCAACTTGTTCTCAAAACACATGCTGACATGTGGTCTAGGTAAACATACATATCCTTTATGTGTTTTATACATGTGACAAAATACTGATGCAGTGAACTAGTTAATGTTCTCTGGTTAAGCAGCCTCCTCAGGCTTTAATTTGCAAGAAGATAAGCATTGGACAGCTAACAGTAAAACTCATCAGGGACACCCTAAATCATGATTAATAGGTATTAATGAACCAGAATAATAATGCATAATTTTTACATCATTAAATGTTATTAGTAGGAACCTTTGAAAATGTGACATTAAATCTTTTCCCAGAAAATCATACAATTCAATTTTGCAAGAACTATAATAAATATGTAACTCAATAACAGGGGGAGAGGGGCAGATAGGCAATAGTAGCAATATAAAACCAATAAAAAGTTTTCTAAAATATGCTCAACCATAAAAACAAGGCTAAAAAGTGTCACTACTGATTCCCTAGAAGGAATCAACAGAGACAGAGATGGGTTTTAGGAGAGATTGAGTGGGAGGAAAATATTCCATAAGCAGTCTGGGGAAGAGTGAACAAAATTTGCCTCAGAGGTTAAGGCAGATTCACAGTAATGAGATAGCAGGCTATGCCAGATAAGCAGGCAGATACTGAAAGATGCAGAGCTTCAAAATTCAGAGAATCTGAGTTTATAGCAGTTAATCTCAAACTCTTCCAGCAACCCAATTTCTAGACTTGTGACCCCACTTCTGGTGTTATTTCTGTACTCATGAACCCATTCCTTGTTGCAGTAGTAGAGTTTGCAGTTATATTTCCATTAGATCCACCACATGTCAAGGCCCCTGGGATGCACCCACCTTCTTACTCTAATAATTTTCTCTACATCTAACGAATAACTCAACCTGTACCTGAATTTCAGTATTTCGATGTCCCATTGTTTTTTTTTCAACACATAGAAGTAAAAAACTATAAGAGAACTCAGTTCTACATAGAGGCACATTTCTTCCAGACTAGGTTTAGGGTTTTTACACTTGCAGTGACACAGACTACATGTAACTAAATGAGCCCAAGCCAAGTATTCATAGGAAAAATCAAAAAGTTCTCAGATACCCAAATATACTTGAACAATGATATTTTTGGCAAGTCAATAAAGACCAAGGGTAATTGGCCCTGATGTTAAGGATTGGCATAAAATTCCAACTTTATAAAGTGCTAGGTATCATAAAAAGATGGAGGATGAAAAGGCTTTGGTCTCAGGCCCTTAAGCCATGTGGGATTAATTATTAAAAGAGAAGTATCTTGTCAAAAGGAGTTTTTCCTGACTTAATTGATGTTTCCTAATGACATATAATAAATATCTTTAATAGTATTTACTACAACATTTAGAAATCAAACTTTGAAGGGGTTGTGAAAATGAAACTATCTTTCCTGAAATTTTACACTGTGCATGAACAGAGGAGGGATATAGCTGCTTTAATTCAAGACTGTACATCTCTGAAACAGCCAAAGATAGAAATTCACATATTCTGTGAGTTGTCCTTGTAATTGCTACTCATAAATTTAGCTTTCACTCCCTGGCAACATAATGGAACAGCTATTGAGAAAACAAATCTACTAAAACAATTTGAAGGCTGCCAGACAAACTTGATTTTTTAATAGTAATATAAAATTAATGAATAGAGAGCAGAAGCCATACAGTCACGAGTCTGAATTTTAGCACATATTGTTTTCTTTAGAATATTTTAGCACTGAGACTGCGATGTTGTCAATGAAGTCAGGAAGACAGTTTCCACCTTACACTGTGGTTGCAGAAAAGGACTCCTAACTTTGATCCTTCAAATTGAGCCTTGATTAGAAGCCTCAGCTGGATAGTTGATTAGCCTTTCTTCTCCCATCTCCAGAGTGTCAAAATTCAAATTCCGGTCTCAAACTTAAATCAAATTGGAAATGAACTATCATGTTGACTGAAATGAGGGGTGATGACAAACAATGAAGGGTAATGATAAACAATAACTTTGAAAGGAGGCATTTAGTGCAGTACACAAAGATTAGTATTACTTCTGATCTCATTTAATAGCTTCAATAATGAGCTAGAAGAGGGAGTAAATGGTACATTAATGAACTCTGCAGATCTATTAAACTAGGAGGAGCTGAGCACACTGCTGAAAATGGAGAAATAATACAAGGGGTCACGGGAAGATTAGAAACAGGCAGAATATTGCAATGAGATTCATTTTAGGAAACAGAAGAATAATATTTGGGTAAAAAAAATCAACAGATGGTAACAGGTAAAAACCTGGAGAGCTGTAATGCTGGAAGAGATGCAAATTTAAGAATATTGGGAAAACCAGGTAAGAATCTGTAACAGCAGCAGAGAAAAAAGTGAAATTTGGGCAAAACTATTAAAGAAGAAGCAAAGAAGAAGCAGCTCTATAACCATCAGCTTTCTTTTTCATTTAGTCTGGGCACTGAAAAAACAGACTATCAGTCAGATGGTTAGAGATGTTGCAATTATGGAATTTTTTCCTGGGAGAAAACTTAAAAGTAAGCCATCCATTTGACAAACAGAGTGTTGTCCTTCATGAAGTGAATGACATAACAGTGAGCCACTGGCTAAAAGACCATAAAAGAGCATGAGACTGAAGAAATAAAATATTCTCCCACTGCTTCTGTAATTGCATCATGCAGCTTGAATTTTTTGATATTGCTGAGGAAACTGCTGAGGTATTGCTATGAGCTTTCCAATATCAGATATATATGCACAATATCTTGGAGAGCTAAAGCTAGTTGTGAGCAAGTTAATTCCAGCTGAGGAGCTCACGCAAATTAATCTTACTGGGAATAACTCTACAGAAGCTACATTGGAATGCCAAACCAGTGTTACATTGCTTCCTGCACCAAAGACTGTTTTGGCAGTTCTGCGAGGCACAGCATTAGGATGTGTGGTGTGTCTGTAAAGTGATATTCTATATTGGTCATAAGTCAACAAAAAACCCTTGATAGCTCTTGCCTGTTGAAGGCATCATCCTTTATTGGTGAGTGCCTCCAAACAGTATTTTTCAGTGGGCTTGGCCATTCAGGAGTTCGTCACTGTCACTATGTTGTGACCCAGCACTGAGTGTGCAGAAAGCAAGGAACTGATCCACAACTTTAAATTTGCAGTCTTCAGTATAAAACCTGGAAGAAGCCCTCTTATGTAAAACCATGCTCTATTCATTTATATCTCAGCATGTCCTGGCATTCCAGACTCCTGGATTGTTCACCTTCTAGGTGAATGAGCTTAAAAATACTGAGCCGCTATGCAAAAATGTCAGGATTAAAAAAAATAAAAAAAATAAAAAGGAGGATATATATATGAAAACCAACATAAAAAACATCAGAAGCGTAGGCAGACACCTCAGTCCCTTGTGAATGTAACCAGTTTGTTAAGACAGCAGTCCTTCACTGATGTTTCAGGGAGAGCTGCCTACATTTTTCAGAAATTGAGTTTCAAGACATTTGTAGAGCGACCTACTGGCAAAATTGCTTGATATGATTTTGCCAGGATAGTATCTGTTGCTCCTGATCAAATTGGTTCCAACTGGTTAGAATGACACATCTGAATGATTTAAAATTATTTTAAAATAAATTTGTTAACATTTTTAAAACAGAAGGCAAAGAAGACTTAGTCATGTGTGAAAGCGGTATAGTTTCCCTATATATGTCATGAATCTGTAGGCTATTTCATTTGCTACACAGGTGAATTTTCAGAAGTCACGTACACAATCTTTGCTGCACATACCAACTTCTGCTTTAAAACCAGTATGCCTCATTTTTTTACAGTACATACACTTCAAAATCCCAGCTCCTTATCCAAGTGTTGCCTCACTCTGAAACATCATTTAATGCTCATATGACTGCAAATCTAGACATTAAATTTGGCTCTTTTGAAAACATGAGCCCATCATCTGTTTGGCTTGATACTTCTAAAAATTCTCCCTTGTTAACTGCTACCTCATACTTACTCTTAGAGACCTGTCATATCACTTGAGGATTTTTTCCTGGAAGATTATATATGTTATGTTTTGTATTTTTCTCCCACTATAACACTCACAACTTACGTATTTCCCAACACAGAACTGATTTATTTTTTTTCCTTGCTTCTAAGCCCACATGCCATCAACAAGAAGCCAAAGCAGGGCAGAGCTTGAGGACAATGTAGCCCCTGCCATGCACACATTCACCTGCAGGCGCTGCTGCCATTGCACTCCCAGGAGGCAGAGGTGTATGCTCCTGTCACTTCACGCTGTGGGTAAGATTGTTGCTGAGAAGTCTGAATGCTTACCAGGAAAATGAATCATTGTCCTCAGAGTCTATCAGTGGAAATCAATAACCAGCACCAATGAAATCTGATAGAAAACTAACATTTTTGAGAATACATGGTTGAACAATGTATAGACTGGTATTGATGTTGCAACTGACGGAAAGCCTGAAAAGTAGCTGCAACTACCAACTCAGGTACCAGAGACTCAGGTGCTCAAAGGAGACGCATTGCATTTGCCAATACTATGGGAAATGCTTCAAGCAAGATGCTTGAAAGACTTCTTGAAACCACAAAAAAGCTAAAACAAATCCCTCAGATAAACCTGGTTTTAAAACTGAATCATCATAGAACTACTTTTTTCCCCCCGATTCTATGCAGGTTTTTCACCAAAACATTAATAATCTGGAAACATTTTTAACAAGTCTTACTTTTTTTTTCTCTCAAGGTTTTTTTATTTAACACATACCTAGAATAAAGTAGGAAAGGACTCTGCTCAGACCAATTTTATACTGGGGATATACTGACTAAATCAAATTATTTAATCTTTTATGACATGTATTAAGTCCTGTAAAGTCTCATGTTTTGTTTTCAGAATTAGCTAGAAATAGTGTGACTGGTTTTTATAGCAGTGAAACTGTATCTTTCATCATCTTTTCTTACAGAAATGCTGTTTCTAATGTCACTGACTATGACTAATGACATTGACTATGACTTTAACAAATGTGCTTGAAAAGCTTCTTCCACCAGTCAGGATTAAGAAATCCATTATATTAGTGCATTTACATAAAATTCACTTCCCTATATCAGCAATATGGAACCATCTACTATTAAGCAGCAGCACACTTAGGAGAGACAGTAGTTGATACTACTTCTCGAAAGATTTGTGCTACACCATTATGCTGTAAATATTTTTTCCTTTTGCAAGAAATATGATCTATTGTACTCTCCATTTTTATCCTGCAAAATATTAGTGAACACCACTGCTTGCACCTGGAAAGGGAGATAAGTAGTGCAGCAGTACTTTAATTTGACAAAGTAATCCAAACACCTGTTTGGAATTCAGTAAATACAGGTTATTTTTCAAACAACTTTTGCTTTATATATATATATTTTTGGTCTTCCAAACAATGTTACAGATGTGCAGTGATGACTCAGGATTATGTTACTCTGGAATATCACAAAACATGTACCTGACCCTGAAGCTAAACTAATAGGATCAAAAGAAAAAAATCAATACTACTGTTTAACATAGCACTCTCTTGCTTGATTTAAACACATTAAAAAAAAAAAAAGGATGCAGTAGATATAATGGTACAGCACTGACCTTTTTATCACCACAGATGTTGCCTACTTAAGAAAGAAGTCACACATATAAATACAGTATCTCACTCAACTTAAGCTCTTCAGATGTTTCCTCATGTTTTAGCTTAGCACAGACTAAACTGAGCGGTTGCATAGTGTAGATGAAATCATGCACATTTTTCCCCTTCTGATGAAAAATTAAAGAATTTTGTAAGCACACACACACACAAAAAAAGTGGAATTTATTGGCAAGCAAGCCTGTTTTTGAATCTTGCTCCTTCACATCTCTCAACTGCCTGTTCAAGCTAACCCAGTGAATAGACCTAGTAATGGTTGTTGAATCAAAACTTTTGGCTGTTGAGTGATCAATAGCCAGTAAGAGGCTGTAGTTAAAGCTGTGAGGATGTGAAGGTTGGGTGAACGCATACACTGAGCTCCGAGAAATGTTTATGGTTTCTTCATTCCAGGGAGGCCTGTAGAAAAACAGTGGCTGGCTACATAATTAAAAGACTACATCATCATCTATGACACAGATTGGGAGGGGGGACAGAAAGGTAGCCTTTTCTTTTCTAGACTTTGATAAGTAGATTTTGTAAATTACCATCAGTTTTGCAGAATACATATAGCAGCTTATTAAACAGATTTAAAAACTGTCCACTGGTAGTGCTGCTACCTGCATCACTTTCCTCTCAGTGTGAGCCAAGGCAAGAAATTGTACCAAAAGAATGCCATTACCTTTTATGTGGACTATTACTACAGCTTGTTACTGGTTTCAGTTATTTGTTTACTTGCCAAAGAATGAGTAACTCAATGTTGTGTTCCAAGTTCTACAGCAGAATGTGCTCTACTGATTATAAATTATTTCTATACTCTGCTTCTGGCCTACATTCCTGATCATAGCATCTGGGTTTTTTTAAAAACAACCTTTGGCAACAGTAGAAAAATGGCAGGGAAAGTTTTGTTTGGCCTCTGAACTCTAGCACGGAGCCTGCTCAATCTCTGGAGGACTAGCTCAGTACAGCTAATGAGAAGAAACTGAGAGGCTGAAGCATTCTCAAAGCAGACGGAATCTTTGGCAGATTACATGATCAAGCTCTAACAAGTCCTCCACTGAGCCTATGAAAAGTTTACTTCTTCTAAGGCTTATAATGGGTCCAAATTTTAATTAATCCTAGCAGATAAGGCAAGAGAGATATGCTGACAAGTATGTGTCATCACGTCCTGATTTTGATTTGCTCCTTCACCATCTGGAGATACTAAAATGATCTTGTTTTCTTCCTGGAAAAGCTTAACATTTCAGACATCTCTGATCCATACCAGGACAAAACTGAGATTGAAAAGAAAAAGGGAGTTGGACTTGTGGTCCAAAAGAATGAGGAATATATGCAATAGTTATTAGAGGTGATAGCTGAAATATCTGCAGGAAGAGAGTCCAATTCTTATTTTGCCTGAGTCAGGTGTAGAATGTACATTTCTTACTAACCCAATGAGTGATCTAAGCACTATGTGTTGGCCAACCTTTGCTGAACTTATAAATTCCACTTCTTATTGTGGCATTGAGGTTATCTTACTGATAAGTGTATTGAAGTGCTGCATTCAGACAAAATATCTGTCAGATTTCAACAGTAAAAAAAAGAATTTTAAAGAGTAATAATAATATCTGCTTTTTGAACCTCAGTTTTCCACATTCATTGTTTTCCTTCTTTTAAANGTGATTTTCAGACTGTGCCTGATCTTTTAAATGTATTAGTATGGAATTTAGCATGGAATTTTTCAGAGTGCAGTAAAAAAACACAAATTACATCACACTTCTGACAAGTAGAATACAAAAATATTCTCAGTTTGAAATCTATATGGACAGAGACTTTACATACAAAATCAACACAAGCTTTCCATTAAAGATATTGGAAGTTGGATCAGGTCTTAGGTTTCACCAAAATAAATCATTAAATCAACTGGAATAAAAGGAGAAGAAAATACAACACATGAATGGTACCCAATTTTTTCTTCCAACAAAACATCTTTTCTCATATAATTGTAACTGATATTTAAAAGCTATTTTTTCAGTCTTGTTTCAATACGGCTGAACTTCTGCTATGGCAATGGAATGTTAAATGGGAGTTGCAAAAGGGATTGGGATTTTATTTTACATTCTCCCACTCTCAGTCAAGATTAGCCAACCCTCCATTAACATATGCTATATATAAGATTTCTAAGGATTTTCTGAAGACTGCAGGTTCTGTATTTCTCTTGCAGTTATAGCACAGAGTCTTGGACTGATGCCTGGAACAGACCCAAGATGTGTATCTTTCAGCATGCTCTGTCATGTGCTACTTGTTATAAAGCTTGCAATTGTTATAGAGCTGGATTAGTGCCTTAAGCATACATTTGCCATTCAAGGAGAAGGTCTAAATAACAAAAAAGTTTGTTCTCCTAGGAAAGTTCGATGACAGTGTCCACATGACAAAGCAAGATGGGAATATTTTCATAAGAGAAGATCTTTTTTTGCAATACCTGGTTGTTTGCATGAAATACTTTACAGTAATTACTTTCCCTAGGAATGGGTTTATTCTCTCCCCTATTAAAAAATATTAATTTCTTTTTATTTTTTTTTCCCTTTCAGTGCTGAGTTTTAAAATGAGAGGGTTCACGGAACAATGGAAAGAGAACAAAATAAATAAGAAATAACATTGTCAAAAGATAAAGAATCCTCTAAGAATCAACTGGTACCAACTGTTTTCAGTCATAATACAGTAAGCATTCCAGTGCAAAAAGATTCCAGTACTTTTATGCATAGGTCTTTCTCTGTCCCTGAAAAGACACTATATGGGAGAACAGAGTCCCTAGAGAAAAGAGAAATGATTTCTCAAAAGCCGTACAAAAAAAAAGACAAATATGGGGATTAGGAAAACATTTAGATCTTTCATCAGGCTAATGTCCTTTTCAGGGAACAATACCTATTTGTACCTTCTCACATCTACTGCAGAATTATCTGGCACTGAACACATTTCTGAAGAATTAGGAAAATGTGCAGATAGATGCTTTGCTTTACAATACACAATTATTAAAATGGAAAACTAGAAGTTTTTTTTCGAGCTTTAATTGTCTTTTATATTTATGTACATACTGAAACTAAGTTTACAGTGATGCTTTTGTTCTGGAATCCGTGTCTGTAGAAATGCTCAACAGAATATGAAACTTCATAATCTTCCTTCAAAAACTGACATTAACAGAGCTTTATACCTCAAATGTTAAAATGTCAGAAAGAAGACCTAAAACTCAAAATCACGTATCCTAGCTCTGCCTTTCTGAACATTTTGTATGCAGTAATCTGTATGTGCTGCTGAGTGGATGCTGAAATGTATCTTTCCATCCATAACTTCACAATAGCAAGTTTCCTGTACTTAATTTACTTTATATTTTAGAAGTTTAAAAGTTGAATGCTTGCCTATTAAAGTCAATACTACAGAATCTCAGCTCCTGTGGAGAAGGAAATCTTAAAGGCTTGTGTTTGGTATACAACCCATTCAAACACAAATACTGCAATGACATTAGAGATTACCTTTTTATCATTCAAATTTCTTCTGTGAATCTGTAAGGGAAAGAGGTGATTTTATAAAAGACATAATTATAACTGCTTTTGAAGCGAGTTGTGATCAAAATCTACTAAGAGGGTCGATAAGTATTTGACAGTAGGACTAGAATTTTAACAGATGTGGCAAATCTATCTTCAGGCTATAGCTTTTTCATTGGACAGCATCAAAAACTGCTATGTTTTTCCTTTACAGTTTATCTCTGCCATTGCCCACCTAGCACTTTAAAATTTATCCTCTTAACAATCACTAAAACTTGAATACAAACTCTTCTTAAACTATGTTTGTGTATATATAGTGTATATTTACCACTATGACAAATGAAAGAAAGATTTTTTGAAAGCTGAAAACAGCCAAAAAATTTGTTTGGCTATGTGAGCCTAATTCAGGGAAATCTATGGAGTAATGCCATTATCCCACTCAGAGTATCTGATATGTGTAACCTCCCATATAAGTTCACTCATTTCACTATGTCTCTTTATGATTCTTTGACAATTGTGGAGTATCCCTGAGTTTCCCAAGCAAGTCACTGAATCATTTAGTAAGATAAATATTTGTGCACACTTATTCTGAGACTTATTCTCCTCATCAAGAGGAGAGGAAATAATTCGAGTTTCCAAACACTGGAAAACTCATCATTTCAGTTTTGCTTGAAGTCCTGTTTCTTTCCACACATGGCTCATACCACTGAAAAAGAAACATAGATTGGATAATCTGTACAAATCCACCAAATAAAGGAATAAAGCACTGAAAAGAACATGTCTGAACTAAGTGTTCCCTGAGATATACTTCAAAGTCTTCAGATACAAGTATTGTTTAAAGCTTTATAAGAAAAAATCCACAACCCTTCATATAAGAAAAAGCAAACTGCTACATGACTTAAGATCACAAAGCTGGATGAAATGGTGACTTTTAATAAAACTAAGTGATCTAGAATAAAACTGACCTTTGGTGAATGATTATTTCTGAGAAATTTCAGCTATGAAGGTGGAAGTTTGACAAAGTCATTAATTGAAACAGACAGTAAGAAAACATTAAGAAAACTGTAAATGTCACTATGTTTTTCATCTGGAATATCATTGCTAGTACTTTTACAATGCAGTACGGACAGCAGACTAAGGTGATCTATGGAACAACAATCTGTCACTAATAAAGTGGAAAAATATCATGAAGACTGGAGACGACATCATGGATCATCTAGAAGACCACCTACTGAAGAAAAAGACAAAGAGGAAAATAAAGTCTGTTCTAGCCAGTTTCAGTTTCTTTCTGGACTGACCCTTGAACCACTAAGTCATCAGTTTCCAAATATTCAGTATAACTGGCCAATTACTCAGCAGAACATGACATGATCAATGATTTGAAAGTTTTCAGCAGGTTATATTGATCAAATATATAAACAAAGCACAAGCTGCTCTGAGTTTACTGCTGATGAAGTGATGTTTAAAGCAATTAATGAATTAATGCTTGAACACAGAAGAAAAAAGCCTAACTGAGATAAGAAAGTAAAAATGTTTAGTGCTCAATTAATTAATAATTTGCCTTATAATTGATTTTTTTAATCATTTGACTGGCAAAACAGAGGTGTGAACTATAATTACCAGCTACCTATAATAACTTTTTCTACATTTTCTGTTAATTATTTCTAAAGTGAAGGAAGCAGGATTGCTGAGGCTGTCAAACTCTCTTCAAATTATTGGTGCTAAAAAATAAATATCAGAAAATGCCAATTATTACAAAATGTGAAGGTTGATTACTTTTTGTAAAAAAAGGCAGATGAGCAAATGCTATGAAACGCTGAGGTAGGGCTGGGGCACACAAAGGAATTATAGTAAACTAATGAGCTTCCAGGTGTCGGCTGGGCTTGAGTAACTAACAATATTTGCACTCTTAGCCTCAAGCAAATCCAAAGCAAAATGTGTTAGATAAATCTTCAGGGAGAGCACCCTCTGTTAGTAAGATCAGCCCTAAACAAAAGCCAAGTTTGCAACCACACACCACTTCACGAAGAACAATCTACCTCATTCCTCCTTGTCCTGATCTGAGAACAGGAACAGTTTCAGCTTTCAAAGGCAGCAATTTAATTTCCCTCTGACAGCAACAGAATGATCCAAGACTCAACACTATCTTGTCTTTTCAGAGTAAGTATCTATAAAATGGGCTGCTTTCAAAAACAGACTTGGAGTCAAATTCCATATTGGTCTCACTGGAAAATATAATTTATGCCTTGCTTAGCCAGGTAAGACTGGAAGCAATCTAGCTGTTACAAAATAAGGACTTGAGTTAAAGAAAATAGAAGGGGAGAGAATTAAACATGAAAAGAACACTATTTAAGAAAGAGTGAAAACGGAGAGATTAATTTACTGTTAGTTCCATTTTATCTCTTGTAAGTACATTTTTTAATTCTTTAAATCAAAGTTCTTCTGGTCTATGTGTGTTGCCATTATTTTCCCGAAATTGAAAATGTCTGTTTTGTTCAGCAAGTGCATGTTAGAAATCTTCAGCTATTAAAAGATGGTGCCAATGTTAAGTATTATACAAAGGATTAAATCTTAACCAAGTGGTATTAAAAAGTGACTCTATAAACCTTCAGGTTATTGGTACTTCATGGTTTTTCAAAGAAAAGAAGAGCAATACAAAGGATTAATAGTTAAGGTTATGCAAAATCCACTTAATCAGCATGGCTAATTTTAGCTTTAACTAAAGCTGCTGGCAACTATGTGCATTTTGCTTTGGGGCTTTACTTTTGAAGAGTGATGAATACATTTTTGAGGTAAATTTATCTTAACTAAGTGTCTACCTAATGCTCTTTAATTGCTGAAAAAGTGATTTTAATAGCATTTGCATTTAGGAGAGGAAGGAGGTCTTCAGCTGTGCATCTTTAAGACCCTAAAATAGGCATTTTATTTTTACATTTATATAATATACTGCATGACTATGAAACAGGTGAGTTTTATAAACAATAGTCATCAACATGGGCATTGTTTATGAAGAAAGAATTGTTCTCCTGACAGTACATATCCTATTCAGAAAAGAGTGGAGGAAAATTGGAGCATACTCTGAAGATATGAATACAATGATTTGCCAGACTATCTGGGGCACAAACACTGAGGATGAAGGTCTTTCACTGACAAATACTACCTAAGCAAGGTACAGAGTGTACCTCAAGCATCCCAGGCATTTTAAGCCAGAAATATAAACTTGCCAATATTTAAAGCTCTTTTACCCAGCTCCAAAATCAGGAGGAATTAGAACACTCAACATGAAATATTGGATATGGTTATGTGCTTAGTTAAAACAAAAATATATGAACACTAAGTTTCTATCTGGTGAGAGTCAGCTAAAATCTGACTGCATCTCAGACTGATGGGTAAGGTGTGGAGAAAGTAAGGCAGCGGGTATTTGGTGAGCTTGGCTTTCACAAGATTGTGAAAGTCTTGCACATGGAGCCTCCCTTTATATTATAAGCATTAAGAGCCATGGTCATAATTCCATAGTGGATTACAAAAAGCTATTTTCTAGTGGGAAAAGTGGGTAAGCCTGGTAAAATTAGACTATTGATTTACAACAATGTTGTTGCAGTTGGAGGCCCAAGTGAAATTCAGATAAAGTGTACTTATGTTAGCACACTGCTATTATTCATACAAACAAGGTAATGCTATGTTAAAATACATGTCTAGATCCTAGCACACTAGTATAGGATAATTTAATTTATCATTAACTGAAGTATTTTTAGGCACCTTCAATACCATTTTTTCCTATGTCATGAATAAATTAATTGTAATTCATGCAGATTTTCATCCCTATGCCTGCTGTCATGGCCTGAGAAGGTCATCCCAACTTCCCTTTTTTCTTAGGATTTTCACTACTAGTACTTTTTTAGTGGAACTTGTTTATTACTTAGGATCATAAGGGGTGATACACTGGACTGGATTCAGTGCATCCATCTATGCAAGTATTCTACGTGTGGTAGTGATTGGCACAAGATGCTTCGGAAGAAGGTACATGAATCTCCAGTGAGAAATTTAACTTTCTCTCAATCTAAACTAATGGCCAGAGAAGGCTTAGGCCCTGTGAACAAAAGCTAACAGTTGCATGTAGTTAGGTCTGTTTACTCTATGTAAAATTAGGCAAAGTCAGTCACCAAACAAAAGGTCAATTCAAGGAATCATGGACTCTCACTGCAAGTCAGGAGTGATGTTTTTCCTCCCAGTAGTAAATCTATGCTGTAATGAAGGTTGTGATTGGCTCTGTACACTTACAGAGGTTAGAGATTCAGCTTAAGTGCTGTTAGCACTGTTATTGTTCTTAGCAACCTATTAAAGATTCAGATAAATATTTGGATGGCAAGCTTGCATTGATCTTGTTGCTGCCATGGCTGTATGGTTATCCACAGCTGTGTTATAGGTTGCCTCTGCTACAGCTAGTATCTGCAAGAGCTAGTTTTCTAGGGTGTTTTTTAAGAGCAACATAGATCTCTTGAGAGCCTTCATGTCTTGGATGTATGTCCCCCAGGAGGATTGAATCATGAATATGTTGGAAATGCTTTCTTCCAGATTGAAAGTGACAATTAGATTCACTACACTCAATGAAACTGAGCTACCACATATTGTACTGTTTCCCTTGACTAAATGTAATACAGTTCCTCTTATTTAAAATCTTCCTGTTCCTGCCACCTGATCTAACTGAGGTATTGTCTGGTTCTTGTTTTAGACCATTGCATAGTAGATTACTGCACGGTACCCTGCTACACCTCAGAAGAAGCTGTATCTCCTTGATGGAAAACTAGTTGGTAGAGATTTGTGGGAGATATGCCTTTGAAAATAAATTATGATAATAGTTCACTTAGAAAGTGAAAGTTTTGGCTTTTCTGTTTCTCATTGTAGACCGGCCCTTGAAGAATAGTAATGATGATTTCAGGCTCAGCATTTGAGCCTGAAATTTCAGATACAGCTGTAATTAAAATTTCTTCACCTTCAGGGTGTCACACAACCATCATTGCCTTAGGCAGTTGTCCTTTCTTTTTTTTTTTTTTTTTTTTGCTGGAGGCATTCAGAAAGGACATATGTGTAATTATCTTAATATTTGTTGTCCTGTTTTGTATTCTTACTTATATTCATGTGTCCAAATGCATTTTTATGGGGCAGATTTGAAAACCTTTAAAACTCTTATAGAACCATTTATCTGTGTGTTTGTACATACGTGCTTATGTTACAGCTTCTTTTCCTTTATTCCTAAAAAGAACAAAAGTACCCTTCTAGGAAACATTCCTAAACTATTCTATAAGCTCTGACCAGACCTTTCTAAACCAGACATAGGTTTTTATTTAAGTGAAAGTATTGTTACTTACTAAAAAATCTGTTCAGGTATGCTGTAACAAATAGGTTTTGTCTGAAGTAGAAAGTTATGTATTTAACTTTAAAAGAGGAAGGATAAACTTTAGAGCCCATGTAACCCCCTGCACTCTTCACTGTGTTACTTCAAAACACAAACATCTAAAACAGGCTGGCAATTAGCTGGAATGTAAAAACTGGGATATTAGATAGGGTGTACTATTTCCAGCAACTTTTGTAAAAAGTGTTTGGCACATTACAGAAAGAGGTACTGCTTCATGTGGGCTTCCAAAGTGGCAGAATATTCAAAAATTGTAGTAGTAGCTTCTGAATTGGAAGTTGAAGTTTTACAGTGCCCTTACTGCCTGGTCACAGTCTGAAAATCACTTGGGGTCTTCTGTNGCTGATGAGGAGCATGGGTGGAGCCCTCCCTGGCTCTTCGTTCGCGAAGCCTAGCCATACATACATACTGCCTGGTGAGGCTAATTTAACATATATTATTTCATCTGTTTTGACACTGCAGCATCAATTCTAGCCATGTGGGTCTCCAGTAACAGCAACTCCACAGTCATCATTATCTAGTCCAGTCATTATAAACAAAATTTCTGCTTTTTAATTTGCCCGTATCCTTGATTTTGTTCTCAGCAAGCAATATTTGCAATATTTGTATTTGTATACTGTTAAACATTGCTGTCATTCTTTTCTGTAAACATGTCTACCTAGAAACTGAGTTATAAGGGAAAAAACCTAAACCCATTAGATTTATCATATGTTTTGAACTCTTAAATTTATCTAACATAATATTGTGATTGTACTGGAATGCATTCAGCATGGAGGAAAATGATTACTTTATCCTTTGCATCTTTACATGTGACACTTTACCTGAAAAAACTCAATGCAGTATTTTCCTATTGTTTTAAATATAAGCTCTCAATTTTGTAACCCCAATCTATTCAATGATATTTTATCCTTGCCCTTCTTAAAATTAACTGGTTCAGTCATGTGGTACTTGGCTGAAATTAGAAGGCACACTGCTTATGAGTGCAAAGCCATTCCTGGGGAATGCACTAAGGGTGCAGAAACAACTGTTCTACTGACTATGATTTTATTTATTACCTATATCTTACTGATTCTAGTTATTATCCTTTAAAGTAAACACTACTGCTGTCTGTATGGGCAGACACAATTAATGGTATTTGTGTTTCCTTGTGTAAAACACTTTGTTAATTGCATCTACTTATTCTCTCTGCTTTGCATTTCATTCTTTTTCTACAACTGATGTCTTATTTCAATACTGTATTTTTATTCTAATACCTAAACTACGTTTCTTGTGTTTTATTGTCAGCATTTATTAGCTCACTCTCTGTGTGTGCTGCCTCTCTTATTTGAGAAGGTTGTCTCATAAGGACCTGCAAAACTAACCTGACAATTCTCCTTTAAGACTTAAAAAATATTCTTTTCCTCTAATAGCTATGAAAAATTTTGGCAATGATGAGGCAGCTGATATCCTTGCTACAATTGCTGTCTACAAGTCTTACAAAAAACCTTTCGTTGACATCTTGGGCTTTCACGTCTCTATCACCTGTTGTCACATCAGCTTTTGGACAAGAATAAGTTTTTATTCTGGATTCTTAAAATCCAACATACTCTCTTAGGTGTCAAAATGCAGAGGTGGTCATAACTGCCTATTTGCTGTGGTAAAAACAATTAATCATAATAACCTTTAATAACTTTTATAAAGAAAATACAGCAAAAGTTCCCAGAGACATGTGATGCCAATAGACAACTTTTCTCAGTCACAACAAAAAGGCATAAACATTCCATGAATCATGATTTTTAGATGAATGGATAGAAGTATCAGTCAACAGAAGCAACATCAATAAATAAATTTGAGATAATCCTGCAGTAATCAAAGCTCCATTTAGATATGCTTTGGAGCATTTAATACATCTAAATAAAGAAACTCAGCTGTATAGCAGAAAAATGACGCTGATGTTAGCTGTTCTGGTGCTGGCATAGAACCAGAATGGCTGTCGGTTTTGCTGGTCTTCTCAGTTTCTTTATTTAGGCATTTCTTACACTGGATGCTGTTTTATAGGTTTTTTTGGTCATTAGAAAAAAAATGCAAAAAAAATTCTTCGTGTCTAAATTGAGCTACGTAAGATGCTTGATCATCTGAAGTGGTTTTGATCTCCTTCCAGCTACCAGCTCAAAATGTTCATAAAGTTTCTCAGAGTTTGATTTATTTACCTGTGTATTCATTTTACGCTGGTTCCATTAAATCCAAATTCATTTAGCTTCTTTCTGAGAATACCATATGCAACCAGTAGCAGTGGCTTACTAATATTAAGAAATTCTATGTCTACTACTTTTGCTTTACACATTCATTCTTGCATCAAAGAAACCAATTAGTTTGGTTTCACTTGATTTACGCTTTTTACAAATGTGTTACCGATTTATCATTGCATTTCCTTCGAGCTGTTTACATACTGATTATTCTTGCTTTACTAATTGTTCTAGTTATTTGTCAAGTATTGAAGTTATATTTAGTGGCCTATAATCCTTCTTCATCTTTCAGCCCTCACTTATTCTCTTCTTTTAAATTGTAATATAATTTTAGCCTCCTCTTGGTTTCAGAAGCAAAAAAAATGGAGATGGGTACTAAAGTAAGCGGTAAACAGTAACATTTGACTAATAAAGTCTGGTTTGAATCAGCAAATTACTTTAGTGGGCAAAGTTCTGTTTAAACTGGATTAGAGACGTGGTTTCCATCCTTGTTTTACAAGACCATACCCTCTCTTGTTGCCTCTACTTCTTGTTTCCCATAAGTGTGTATTTCTTCAGGGTGAAAGGACAGTAAAGTAAAATGTTGGGAGTGTTATTTGCTTAGTATTTTTGAATTATGAATCAGTTGAAATTAAAGATCACCGCTCCAGCCAAACCAGAGCTAGGGCTACAACATCAGTACAATAAGAGGTTACAAGAGTCAGAAATAATGCAATCTCTTGCTTTAGGTAAAATTGAGACCTGTTAAGACAAAGAAAATTAGTACTATTTGAAAAGTTCAGAGAAACACAAAATATCTGGTTATCAAGTAGCTGAGAACTAATCCACAAAGATGTTTTTTGCTTAAATCTCATCATCTTTTTGGATCTTGGCCTAAAACTCAGTGGTCGGCAACAAACAGCTAAACAATGTAGACAGTAGTACGTATGTCTATATTATTTCTTTAGCTAACACAATTTAACCCTTTTTACACTCTCTGTTTCCTCAGACTGGACAAGATTAGGAGTCTTGTCCTCTTTCACGAAAGTGAATGCTATCAGCATCCTCAATATTCAACTTCCATGGGAGACAGAGCATCCAAAGACCAAGACTCTAGAATGAGCTTTTGAAGAGTCCTCACCAACACAGTTTTATCTCTGCAGCAAATACAGATTCAAATTCTAATAAGATTCTATGTAACAAATGTGAAGCTAGCCAGAAAGACTCCATGCTAGCCTACACTTCAGGAATGTACTTTATATCAACAATCTTTGACAGCTTACCTGATGAAGCATATCATCACAGCCTCCATCCTGTTCTGTGATTTTGCCTGCCAGCAAGAGAGAAGTAGTTGACACATCTGCAGGCAGTGCTTTGTATGGCTAGACTTCGTGAACGAAGATCCAGGGAGGGCTCCATCCATGCTCCTCATCAGTGCCTTTTACAAGCACGCTGATGAAAAGAGGATAGCGGATAGCACCCTCGAGCCTGCACAATGGATTTTTTTTAGGTGAGACACAGCATGCGCAGAGCTGGACCCACCCTTTAGTCCTAAGGTTCATCTGCCAGGGCCTAGCAAGCTTGGATGCTGGCAGCCAAGTCCTTAGGACGCAGGTTTTATTAAAGTGTCCTTCTCTTAGATGGAAGGCCTTACAGGGCTAAACAAGCTCCATCTGCCCACGTTTGGAATCAGAGTTGTCCTTCACCTAGGATGACTGCCAGAAGGCTAATGAGCTCATCCTACCCATACAAGGATTATAGGAACATGGGTATCACTCCCCACACTTTCCCGTGGGCAATGAGTTTAATGCTCCCTCTGCTGTCGGCACAGTTATCGCACCAGGGGCCACAGAAGACCCCAAGTGATTTTCAGACTGTGCCTGAAGGCAGTGCTTTAGAGTGGGAGAAAAACTACAACATGGCATGGCAAACTTAACAGAACATTGGCCAGATTCAAGATTCTGAAAAATAGGAACTGTTGGACAAACTCAACAGGTCTGCACAGGAGTGGAGAAAATACAGTTGAAAACTGCGTCATTCATGTTTGGAAGTCTTGTGTCTTGTAAAAAAAATAGCACGTGATTTTGTCTCTTTGCTGTGGCCATGGAGAATGCCATACAACACCTATAAAGGATTCTATTATTTGCTTTTACAGTGCTCAATTAGCTTGTGGCTGAGACTCCAAGGAGAGTCTGCTAAGCATCTCACTTACTTAGAGATGTTCAACTTAGTATGTCTTGTAAGACTGAATGAATTGCAGAGAACAGAAGCCGTATTACTATTGTGCCAGTATTCAAAGTATAATGACCTGGGTAAACTTTTAAACTGGGAAAGTATACCAAAGTCAATACAAGATTGAATTGATCATCAGGGAAAAATGTAAATTAATATCATCAGATTTTAAGTACACCTCTCTTATATATATGAGCTCATTCTTTCTTGACACAAAGTTTGAATAATTGAGGTAACTTCACAGATATGATTTCTCGGAGTGCTATAACACCATACCAAAGGGTATTCTGGTTTAAAAGAAATTGGTGCTATGTGTTAAAAAATGGGATACATGTTCTTCAGGTTAAGCCTTCAATAAATAATATAGTTAAAGATTGCTTACACTGAGATGTTTCTGGTATGTCTCTTGAGAAATTAATTTCTAATACTATTGAACATTTTAATTTCAGTTCTGAAAAAAAATGCTTCATGGCAGTGTTAATACATATAGGGAAATAATAATGATCCCTTAGGCCTATAGCATGGCAACTTACATAGAATTTGGATAAGAACTTGTACAGAAATAAGTAAGGTCCAGAGTGACCTGATCTAACATGAAAGTTGGCCCTGTACAGAGCTGGAGCTGAACCAGATGATGTAAAGAGGTCCTTTCCAATCTAAATTACACTATGATTTTAATTTGGAAATTGCAGGTTTCGGTGGTAAATTTTTTGGGGGAAAAGAGCCAGAATACTTCTGTTGTACTTGTGGTTTGAATATTAGGTGGTGTTATAGCATCCATGTAATATCAGTAGAACATCAGAAGTTTGATTTCGGAAACGTGGAATCTTTCACGGAAAAATAACATGCAACCCATGGAACAGCCTGCTGTATTGTTTATATTTAAAAATGTATATTCATCTTCAATTTGTCAGATACACAGATATATCTAGGCATGGCATCTAGATGGGACAAAAAACTCAAGGTAAATCTACAAAACAACAGACTGTTCAATGAGCTCCTGAACACTGATTCTCTGTGGGCAGTGGCAGAAAAGCAAAACACAATCATTGGAAATACTGGTAAGTGGAAACAAAGAAGTTTTATGTCACTGATAGAACTAGTACTGGAACATTTTATACAGTTTTGATAACTACGTTTTTTAAGGGTGTTGAGAACCTGAAGAGAGTGAAGGAAAGATCCACAGAAGAGCTGAGAAGACTTCTGTATGATAAAGACTCTCTGGCTTTAGAAGGACTGAGAGGTGATGTGATTAGTGGGTATGGCCACAATCCTGAGAATTAGATAGAGGATGCTGAATAATGCCTTTATACTAGCTTTTGAAAATAGCATAACTGAAGGCAGAAAAGTTCAAATTGGTATGTTTATTTTTAAAACTGAAGTCAAACAGTCATTGGGAACAGATTACTAGAAGCAGCAGTGAATTCTCTAGTTCTGGATGTTCTCAGAAACATCCAGAATCATATACAATTTACAATATACAATTTACTGAGGTCAGTACAGGCTTTTGATGGATTCTTATAGTATATGTTAAATTATATGAATCAACATTTTCTTCTGGCATTAATTACAAGGAATCTTGTCCCTTTCTCTAATGAAATAACTCAGCACTCAGATCAAAACACTCTGATGCCAGTTATTGCTCATGGCTGTGCAGTCTTCATCAAGTAACAGAATTCAAGGTCTAAATCCAACATTATTGTAGCTTCTCACATTTGTTATGCAGAAGACTGAAAGAGATAGTAATATTTAAATCAGTTATGTGGTGAACCTTATTTGTTTAAAGAAAAAAAGTATTTCAAAAATTTCCAGTCCTGCATCCCTTCCTGAGAATTGGTCATTTTCTAAACTCAAAACATGCAAATTCCACAGACAATTTTGACTCACTGATTTTAATGTACTGATGACTGTCAGTTCCTTCAATGAATAGGGATTACTTTTCCTAAACAAATACATAATATTTTACTACCTCCAGGTAATACTAATTGCACTGGAAGAAAATGGGAGTGAATCTTTAATATTGCTATTAGCAGAGAAGCTTGGCAGAATGTGATTCACAGGCATTCCGAGCACCTAGTAACTATATTCTAAATGAAACAAATTTACTCTAACACTAATTTTAATGGAAAAATATGAAACAAAGATCAGATCTGCTGTGAGAATAGGTAACCTTTTTAAATTAATGTTCCCTGAGCCACAATTAATTTAGATTTAATAGGACAGTTAATTTATGTTATTTGAATACTGATTATTAAACATTCACCAAGGATCACAAGTTATGTAATAGATTCATAACTGTGAAATTGATATGGACCTCTTGCATATCCAGAATACTCTGCAAATATGTTTTAGTATGCAGTTGCTAATTGTTTAATATATAATAACTGCTTAATGAAGTCTAAATTAAATACTTAAATCTCAATTTAAAAATTGTTTGGGAAGTACAAAACACACTGTGGAATACATATAGCATACTGTGTTTTTCTAGATAAAACCACACTGTTCTGAAGACAACAAAATAAGCCAGTAGTCTGCAGGGCCTACTTGAACAAAAAGTTTTCCCTGAATAGTTTCACTGCTGAAATTCCCATGAAAGTGCCTGGGTGGCAGGATGATTAAGTGTCCAAAAAGCAGGATCCAGAAATTTTGCTGATGGTGACATCAAAATGCATTGTTTTCCCCATTTCCTTCCACCTTGAGAAGCAAACCTATAATGATGTATTAATTGCTATTTATTATTATGCTTCCTACTGCTTCGTTTTTTATGGCTTGTGGTTGCTTACCAGAACTAAAAGTAATCCTATGGATAAAATGTACTGGAAGAAAGAACCGGTATGAGTCCTACTGCAGATTATTTGGACTGTATTTCTATTTAGTAATTGAGGGTGCTACAGAGATCACTTGTCTTATGACAGGAGCACTAGCTCTGCTACCAGGCAATCATGCTATAACCTACTGCTGTGGCTCCACCTGCTGAAAGGTAAGGGTTTGAGTCTGGAAAGAGTACCACAGTAAGACATTTTGCTTCTCCTATAATCTTACTGGCTTTTTTGCATCTCTGCATGGTACTAGCTGTGCCATGTGTCTTTTTGTTATAGAGGCTGTAGATGCATCTTGGTTATTTGACAGCAAGGACCCCAGTCTCTGTCTCAAGGGCAACGTTACTTATTGTCATCAATGTGTCTGTAACTCCTACTCCAACAGCTGTGGGTACACATCTGAGCCCAGGACTGCTCCTTATCCTCCTCTCCTTTCACATTTTTGGCTATTGCCCAGGCCCAGCTCTGTCTTGTAGGATATCATCTGAGCTACACAGTCCCTTATCAGTGTGTGGTTCAGATACCACTTGCCTCTGGCCAGTGTAGGCTTTTTTATTTTCTTTCATTGTCACATTAGCCTTTTTTCTTCTGTTTTTCCTTGTGAATTTTCTGCCTGAGTTCAAGGTACTGTGCAGGGAAGAGAATCTCTTGCTTCGGGCACTATTATGCAGCCAATAAAATTGGGACTTTCCTAGAGTTAATGTTCTGTAAAGTCTAAGGGGCTAAGATCTGGAATTGAAGGAAATTCTTCAAAGAATTCATGTTAAAGAAGTTTAACTTCTGATCCATTTGAATTGTTTAAGCATCAGACAGCTTTTCTTTCATATGTGTCATTCACACAACAGTGCACATCCCCATCTATCTATCTAGATATAATCACTACCTTCTTGGAATACCATCACCTTCCTTTCAGCTGTAAGTACTGATGTCTTAGTAATGAAGGAGCTCAGCTTTTATTTTCCCTACAAATTCTTCCATACAATCCTGTGTGTTTGGATCCTACTTACAATACAACATTTATTGAAGTATTTAACAAAGAGTAACAAGGAGTAGAAGAAAACTATTTCCATCTCTATTTGTAGATTATTGCTTGGTAGCCTGAAAGCTTATTGATGCTGAGTATTGTTCCTAACTGATGTTAATCTTTTCAAACAAGGCTGAAATGACAAACATTTTAGTGGACTTTTCAATGCAAAGTTGTGTGAAAACCATGTTTATCTCTTCCTCTTCCATGCAAGTTTCTATAGCTTTATTTTATTGAAAATTCACATGCCTACCTTCTAAAACTAAAACAGTCTTAGAGGGTTTTTCTGCTACCAGTTTGGTAATAACAACAGATATCTAGAAAGCCAAGAGGTTTGAAAATTATTTGAAACTATTACTTGGAGGCAAACCACTGAAAATGTGGTGACAGGACTGCATACCAAAAAGAAATTTTGCACAATATATTTCACATGGTTTTGAGCTATGCACATTATTTTCTAAAATTTAGTAATGAGATGGTCTTTCAAAGTCAGTGTTTCATGTACAGCTACAGACTAGAAAAGGAGTGAGATCCCTGTATGCGCCTGCTGAATCCACGCAGTATGGTGTTTTTTCCTTCACTCAAGGCAAAGAAAATAATGAAAATGAAGCATGAAAAATCTTCAGGGCCTGTCTGTTCTTCCTGCAGAAGTGTACCTGGTGATTTTTCAAGTTTTAATATACAAAATTTCAGTGTTTAATTCTGGCTTAATTTGGGATTTATTGATAACAAAACACAGAGACTTCTAAATGAAAGGCTTTGAGAGCATTCTTCTTCTAAGCATTTCCAAAATGTTTTCCCTATAAGTATACAAACCCAACTAATGTTTGGTATTCTGCCAAAGCATCCTTGAAATATGTCTACTTAGAGGAGCAACCAGGTAAAGGAAAATTCTGTTTCTCCTCAGACTCTCAACTAAGTCTAAAAGCTGTGTTTTCCTAGTTATACCACTTACACTGAAGATCTCTGATTCTTGACTGCAGTGGACTGGGGAGAGGGGCTTGCAGACAACATCTTTGTGTCTGAGAACAAACAAAGGATGACCAACATGACAAATATCTACTGGGCATCTGGGAACACCTGTGTTGGCCACAAGCAACAGCAGAGGTTGGGGTAACTCAGTGAACTGACAGAAGCAGAGATATAATACTGCAGCCTGCAGTTGTGTAAGGAATAGTTGTAGAAAGGTGACTCTGTGCCTGCTTGTATTTAGTGGTTACCAAAAACAAGTCAGTGTGCGCCAACAGTTATCATCACCTCCCTGTACTTGGAATAGCAAATAACCACAGTATTGTAGACATAGCTGAGGGCAATCAAGTGCTTCCTCTTCCTTGACAATTGCTGTAGCAAACAAAACACAACTGATGATTTTCCAATCCATTAAGGGAAGAGATGAAATGTGGTAGGTAGAAGACTGCAGCAGCAAGAAAAAAAACCAGAGAAGGTATGAAGGTACTGGCAGCATGGGAGTCCCTTGAGAGGAGAATTAGGGAGCAATCATTTCAGTGAAGGTGATGATAGACCAGGAAAATGTGCAGGGATGTGAAACTTGACCTGATAAAAGCAAAGGGCAGGAGTATGTGAAGAAAAGAATCAGAATGAAAGAAAAAAAAAATCACTTAAAAGCTCCTATTTATCTCTCTGACCTAAGGACAAATGAAGGATTTGAAGTTCTGCCAAAGCTACCTTTGTTTATACATAAACACTGATAAGAATTTCTTTGCCTTCCCCTCTTTTCCACACCCTTCTTAATATCTCGGATACAAAAAATTAGTCATTAGTAGATTAAAAAGAACTGGGGAGAAATAACTTTCATAACTCAATGTACTGGTGGTAAATTTTATGAAGGGAAACAACAGAAAAAGACAAAGTAAAGTTTTTTGCAATCTGGAAGCAAAGCACATTCAAAACTGTTCAAGTTTCATGCCTCACCTTTATTGGCATCAAGATTACCAACACTGATAGAGAATGAGGGGATTGAGGGAAAGAATGTTTTTTTTCATTTCAGGAAAAGAAGCAAGAATTGCAGAATGAGGTAATATTTTACAGTAACTGCTACCCCAGCAATAGCCAGTAAGTTTTGGGAGCTGAATCAGTTTATTGAACAATCAGATGACTACCACAGGTGGAGTAAGAGAGGGCATATAACCTAAAGATAGAGGTGTTGCTGGAAAGCTAGAAGGAAGACGACATTCTCATTTTTGAAGCAGAGGTACTACATAACTTTGTCCTTTATATCCTTAGACCACTACAATAAATGTAGTGATCTGAAAAACCTGGCAAAGATATATGGCAGTTCAAAAAAAACACACATGAAATTTGTTAAGTGCCTCCTGTGGGACATGTGTTTTGGATTAAGAGCTTTCCTGACTCAATGTAAGAAAATACATTTTCAAATTTTTGGCACAATGTGGAAGTTGCAGTGATTTGCATGAAAGAGGAAAGATGAGGGTAAAAGCATAAGCCTTCATGAAGAACCTTTTGCTTGAAGCCTTCAAAATAGATGAGGAACAATACACCCTGGAATCAAATTCGCTGCAGAAGCAGGCAAAGAGAACATAAATCAACAGAGAACAATGCTTCAAGATTTCAATAGTAGCATCTTAACAGAGGCATCATTTAAAATTGCAGGAGCTTTGTAACTGGGATCTACAGTTAGCAATCTTAGTAGGGGTGGTCTCAGTAGAGTGGCAAGAACAGTGCAGTTCAGAAACATCAAGGGCAAGTAACACACTTTAATCTATACATCAGAAGGAAAGACACTAAGAAGACATTAAGAAGAAAAGCAGTGGCAAGTCATTTGTTTCTCCAGGATTATGGGAAAATAGAGTTATGATGGTCTATGATAACAGTCACCAGAAACAACAGTTCACCACTTTCATCATCATCTTCAGATTGTGCGACCATGTAGACCATCTCACTAATACAATTGGAGACTAATGGAGTCAAAACATATGCATTGCACAAATACAAGACAAGCGAGAGAAGCGGGTAGCATCATAAAAACATGGGAATGGTCCCTTCAGTAGCATTAAAGTGAAATCTCAATTAGCATTTCTGAAACTATGATCTCAAGCCAAAATTCTGGTAGGGTCAATGGTTTAAACTGGCATAAACTGGTTCCACTGCCACAGGAGGCATCTGCATGCTCTGTCTCCCCATTGATCCTTAACCCAGAGGAAACTTTTTTATGTAGCTATGCAATGCTCAGACTGGAAGAATTAACTTTACTGGTGAGTTTTCTGCTAATAAGATCTCTCTTCTCCTACAGTAAGTACCACAGCAGTATAAGAGGACAACGGCATTGTCAACTATGTATTTTGCGTCCTGACCTAATTTAGTTCAAGTGTAATAGTGGCCTCGCATCTCACCCGGATCAGGTTGGTCCTGCTGACTCAGTGGCACACAAACCTAATATTAAAGTCCAAGGACCTGTGTCCTCTTTGCATACAGGTCAACAATTTCAGTATGCATGACAGATTTCCTCTTCATTTGTAAGAGACTGTAAAACTGAGGAGAGAAAACATGATGGCGGGTAAAGAGTATTACATCGTGCCTAGGTAACTGTGATAACATCACAGTAACCTTGTTCCACTTGCCCCAATCTACAATTCTTGTTTGCCTGTATCTTTCATCAGGTTATGTTTAAAATCAGGTCACAACCTGAGTGTTCAGCATTATTCAAGGACTCTTAGGTTAAAGACTTTGTAAGACACCTTTTGGCAGCTGTTATTACCAATGCCTAAAATTGCATTGCTGTGTAATAACAGGTATTTTGCAGGGTGTGTATAAAGGTACACGCATAACTATATGTAGATATATATACAGGTACATATACCTGTATAACAGGTATTTGCCAGTGCTCTTCTCTTAGGATTAGGCATTGTGAGTTCTTATTTAGAGACCAGAACTTCCTATGGGTTCTGAAAAGTTTCTCTTAAAATTTTTAAAGGAGGTGCTGCCAGCCCTTGTAATTTGATTGCAAATAAGGTAACAGCTATTTTGTTATCCTCACACCTACTGGAGGCAAATAACGTCTTGACAATATCAACTGTGATTGGCACAAGGGCATTTGTGCCTGGCTGTCCTAGGAGGCTGCAGAGCAATGTGAGAACATCCTCTAACAAAACCCAGAGAAGCAGCCCGGAGCCTGCAATGAAAAGACTTTATAGCTAGGTGTTTTGGGTTTTAGGTTTTTTTGTTTGTTTTCATTTTTATATTTGAGATTGATGATACTGTAATAACTTTTTTCATCCTTTGGCTTTTTTGGCTGTCAAGGGGGAATAAAAAGGTTATCTCATTACAGGGAGGATTTGAGGACAAATGTCTTAGAAGCAGAAGATACTTGGCATTAGAGTACAGAAAGCGATTCAGTACCTAGGCAGGGGATTATCCTTACTCCATGAAGCATGAGTAGCAAGAGTCTGTCCTGCAAGACCGAGCATGCGGGGGCTGGAAGCAAGAGACAAGGCATGGAAGGAGAGAAGAAGGAAACTAAACTGCTCTACCCCGTTCCTGTGAGGGAGATAGGGCCCATGAAGGGTCCTAGGGGTCCCTCGTCTCTACAGAATGCAGGGGGTCCCACAGACATCAGCCATCGGGGAACTGGCAACGGCCTGGGCAAAGAGTTCCCAGTGAATGCAGGGGAATGAAAGCCCCGACAGCTCGCCGTGCCAGACCAGCAGGACCGAGGGCAGGCCCAGCGCTGCCAACGACGCTGCCAAAGGCACGGCGGTAAAACAGGCCTAGGGCTTTTCATCAGCAGGGCGCTTCTCCCACTCAGACAAACTCAACCCTCGCGCCGGAGAACGTCACTCCCCCAACACGGCCCCTTGGCCATCTGCGCGCAGGCGCCGAGGCGGCCACCACGGCGCTTGCGTAGTGGGGCCGAGGCCCGGCGGGCGCGCTCGTTGCCGCGGGGTTCCAGCACCGGCGGAAGGCGGCGCTGGTGCTGCCGCACGGAACCCGCCCGGCCCCGACACAAAGACGAGGGTTGTGGCGGCTACGGCTCTTTCTTGCCCGGCAGCCCACCGTCCCCGCGGCACCACATGGCGGCAGGGCTGCGGCCGCACCTGGCGCCGCCCTCGCGGAGCTAGGCCAGAGCGAACGACGGTTCTCCTCCTGCTTGCTCTTCTTTCTGCCTGGCTCTGCTGACCCTGTCTGTCCCCGCCGCCTGCGGGAGGAGCGCAGCGGGGCCCTGCACGGCCCGGCCATGCTGCCGCCGAGTCGCCGCTCTCTCTGCCGCCCGCTGCGCTGCTGCTGCCGTCGCCGCCGGCGTCGTCGCCCGGCGGGACTCCTGCTTGCCCTCCTGCTCGTGACGGCGCTGGGGGGGGGCGGCGGTGCCGCGCTGCCCCCGGGTTGTAAGTACGACGGTCGCCCCAAGAGTGGCGGCAAAGCGGCGGCGGCCGGCGGCCCGGTGGAGGTGAAGGTAGTTTGCAGCAACCTGGAGCTCGCTCAAGTCCTGCCTCCCGAGGCACTGCCTAACCGGACGGTCACCCTGTGAGTACCGTCCCCAGGTGGGAGGTGGGCGGCCTTGGTCGACGTGGACAGGTTAGGGGGGAGGGAGCTCTTGCCTGAGGTAAAATAGGGTCAGCCTTCGGCGTGTGGGGGACGCGTGGCTGACCTCCTCTGCTGCTGGGGAAAGTCACAGGAGCGGATATTTTTGTCTGTGACTTTCATGTTTTCCCATAGTTTCCCGGGATACTGATTTTAGGCGCGACGGGGGGAGGAGGGTAAGAAGCGTCCTGTTACGTCCCCCTCCGCAGAGCAGCATCCCCAAACACTTCCCCGCGACTTGCGCCTTCTTCCCTCTTGGGACTACTCTGCATCAAAGGGTTCCAGGCTGGTTGGAAGGCTTAAGGGTTCCTTTATGAAAAGTAATCCCACAGTTTTCCCTCTAAACATTTACTTGTTTATTTATCTCAGGAGACAGTCAGCTTCGTAATACGGTGATTTTAGGGAGTTTTAACAACCCGACACTAGTAGAGAGTGTGAGCCAATCTGTGTGGGGTAGACTAGGTGTGCCTGAAGTTTTGCAGTAGCAAACAAGTTGTTCGTTGCAGCTTGCGATAAAACCAGCTGAAGAGATTTGTTTTGTTTCTTCTTTGGAAAAAAGATCAGCTTACTCTCATGTAGCAATAGGCGTGATCATTTTATGCGGAAGCAATCCTAGCTCATCCATTTGAATAACAAGTTTCAAACAGGATGTTCAACTTACTCCGAAGTAAGAAATATGTTGCTATTTACTTAGACATGACTGTGTACTTGTTTAGAAAGGATTTGTAAGTTGTTTCTCTTCCCAAGACATTAACTGGTTGCTCTAGCAAAAAAAAAAAATAAAAAAAAAAAATTATACAATGGTTTGGGTTGGAAGGGAGCTTTTAACAGATCGGCAACTCTAGATTTCAATCAGTGAATGGTCCTAAATGTGGAATGCTGTCCCGTCTTTAGAGAGTCTTAAAGTACCTGCTACTGTGGGAAGATTCAGGTGCAACCAAGTAACTGTATGCAAGAAAATGGATGAAAATAAACTGAATTGTGGGTTCTAGCTTAAGGTACCTATTTAACTGGAAGTCACAAGTTTGAAATATCTACCAGTAATCCAAGTTTAATAAGCACAATTCTGTCATGAGAACAACAGTATGACTGCTGCTTTTATGAACTTTGACAGCACCGAAGCACCAAGGAAGAGCTTCCTTCAGAAAGTCTTAGATGTGAACCGGGTCAGCAGCAGATGCATGAGTCTGGAGCTATGAGAAAAGGGAAAGCCAATAAAAGGGACGAGATTAAGGCTAAAGTAATTGTTTGCACGTGGCAATCTGCAAGGCTTCTGGGAATATTTCTAAATTACCTGTGAGAAGTGACCAGAAATACTCATATGTGAAGTTCCTAAAAGAGGGAAGAAAGCTGAAAGTAGAGGGTGATTGCTGTTTAATCAGCAAATCCACTTTAGTCTTTGTTAGTCTCAAGTGCCTTGCAGCTGATTAACTGTTAAAAATATAGTATTATCTCATAAAAATTTTTATAAAAGTAGCTGTGGAGATGACTTTTGGCTCCAAAAACTTGGAGTCACAGCTCTGATTGCTGTGAAAGACAAGCAGTTCAAAACTACCTTTGAACGGACCTTTCAGTGACAGAAGAATTTGCAAGAATCATCATCTTCTGTCTTGATGTTCATACTCTTTCATTATCTAGAGCATATCTACATATGCTAATTAGTTGCTTTTGGTTATTACTGATTTTTGAAATTTATAGGGACTTGAGAAACATTTATTTTTCCTTTTTAAACTTTTTAATAGACATAGCAAGAAACTAATTTTTTCGGTTTTTTAGTAAGTATCATAACTTGATAATATGAACACATGCTTTGACATTTTACTTAAATATAAGGCCAAGATTATTAAATCAATGGTTCTGATATTTTTAAGAAAGCATATTACTAAATCTGTATTAACTTGATTAGAAAGTTTTGGTGATTTATGAGGTGTGTTGCCAAGTGCTGTTTCACTAACATGTTGATTAGCAGTGGCTGGGTTAATGGTTATCTAATCTTTTGCCAAAAATTACTTTTTTTTTTTCCATACTGATACTAAGAATTGCAGTACTTGGTGGATAGTGGAAGGTTGCTTGGTTAGAGTCAAACTGTCCTGAGTTATCTAGAATCTTGATTCTTGTGGGATTTTTCTATTAAGATAAGTACTAGTTCTATTATCTTCTTGGATTAGTGGATCACTGAAGAGATAAATGACTGAAGATAGATCACTGTTGTAGAGATCAGCTGCATTTTAATTCAGTTAATTTTCTTTATAGATTACCCTTTAATTTACACAATCTGATATTAAATACAAAACTTTGTTTTTAAGGGAGCTAGGAATGACTTAAATTATTATAATAATTTTAGAAATCCTGATTCCATTCATTCATGAAACTTGTAGACTTTCAGTCTATCAGCTACTGTGTTTTCAGTTTTTTTCCCAATGAAATATTTTTGAGGACAAAAGTCTCTAAAAAGTGAGGAAGTAGGAGAAATAGTGGAAATTAAGATAAATGAGTAACATCTGAGGATGCTGTCCAAGTTCTTTCATTGTTACACACCAGTGTTAGCGGTTAACATTGGTTTTGGGAAGTTGGGCAAAGTCACTTAATTTCCAAAATGCTTTAGCCTTTTTTTGCCTCAAAACATTTTATTGTCCTAATGATTTAAGTTGGTATTGTTGGTATACCCCCTAAAGAGTAGACATGCAGTACAAGGTTAATGGAGAAAGATAAAAGGTACCTTTAATTGGAAGCTTCCACACCTTTGTGATCTTGAACATGGATGCGTGCCTCAAGGGATTACCCCTTTTATACATTTTATTAGTAATTAACATATTGATATCTATAGCCAACCCTGGCACTAGGTTTTCCAATAGCCCACCTCCGGTGGTCTTCAGCTTGGACCCTTGGCGAGGGCCCACATGGGGCTTGGCCCTCTTCTTCTGTTTTGTCTTCAGGCTATCTGCAGGTGACTTCTTCAAAACATCACATCCTTGGCGAGGCATGGGAAAGTCCAAGATAGTACCTTAAGAACAGGCCTAGTGGCTCCTAATATGTGAACAATCCAGGAAGCTTCACATAATTCTAAAAGTCCTAAAAATCTACAGAACACACCCAAATCTTTAGGCATCAGTATTATTTAGAATTTTTATTTAGAGTGCAGAAAAAATATCCTAGCTTGATCTCAATTGATAAGTAAACTTGTTTCATGACTGAAGAAGGAAATGAAACGCTGGAAGAAGAGTGTTACAGTATAGAGAGATGTGTGTGGGAGAATAAGTAATGTTTAGGATTTCTGTAAGTTGAGATTCCTTTAGAATACAGATGGAATTAGCTTGTGCTTTACTGAGCAGTTAGGTGAAATTCCAAGCTGGATTTATGTTTTAATTATAGTGAAGGAAGAGATTTGGATGCAAATGAAGGGTGTATCTACAAGAACACCACAGATGGCTTTGACCTTTGTAGTTTAACCAGACAGATGAGATGCTTTTGGTGTGAAGATAGCATAACTGGGTGAATGTAACTTGGTGCTTTGTGTGACATGTTCTGTATTCCAGTAGATACTAATAGGTGGATATTACATGTAGTAGATAGATATACTGTACACTATATGTACTAGATACTAGAAGATGGCTAGTAACTCACATTAAAACTTACCTTAACATTTTCTTCAGTCAGTGGATACATGGACTGTGCAAAATATATTTTACTCATGAACACCTGGTAGTACAGAGATAGCACTTGAGAATTGTCATATCTACATTTTAGGAATTCAAAAAGTGCTTGTGCATGCCTTTTTGCTAGAGGCATCTGACTCCTAAAAGTCGCTAGCGGTGTTTCCTTTTCTGTTAGGCTTGTATNCGCAGGCTCGAGGGTGTTATCTGCTATCCTCTTTTTATCAGCGCGCTTGTAAAAGGTGCTGATGGATGAGCGTGGATGGAGCCCTCCCTGGATCTTTGTTCGCGAAGCCTAGCTACGACGATGACTTCTAATAGACTTACCCAGTATATATCTATCAGATTTTGTGTAACTCTTTTACCTTGTTGAGAAGATAGGAGTCCATGTTCAAAATCAGATTCATGCTTTGCTGTATGCCCTATTCTAACATTGATTCCTTACTGTGAAGTGGTTGTTACAGGATATTGAACACATACAGTATTATTTTATGATTATGTACAATTTTGTGTATATTTGACATGGGCCAGATATTTTGCAGGTTCATGGATTTGTTACTACTACCTTATTTAGTCCTTATGTTTACTACAGTATTCCCCATAATTTTTGAATCTGTAGAGATTAAATGATTTTTTTGTACCAGCAGTTAATCAGTGAAGATTAAGAAATGTTGAGCAGTTCTTTAAATTAGTAATGATTTAAATTGTTTTAAATTTAAGAACTTCAGAGATAACTAAAGTATTTTTTTGAACTTTCATCTCTGCAATGAGGTAATTAATGAATTTTAAACATTAGTTTGTAAAAGTCTTTAACACAGTAAAGAGTCGGGAATTTTATTTTCACCTTTGGATTTCACTGTGGCTTCTCAGCAGTGAAAACTGCAGTGTCCTGTTGCCCTTTGAGTGCTGCAGTGGGACAGATCATAATCCATTAATTACTATTTTATGTGCTTTACTGTGTTGTGACTCTTGTAATGACACAGGGCATGTCCAGTGTTGCAGTACAGTACTGTCCTACAGATCTCCAAGCTGCCTTAAAGTGAATGGGATTCTAGTGCAATGCAGTGCAGAATTGCTAAGTCCCAAAGTAAGCATAGTTGCTGTAGTGGTGTGTTTGATGCAAGTTAGTCAGCCAGTTTTGGCAGGGTTGTGGAGTTGTCACTTTTGGAGTAAGAGCTTGACCTTTTTGTCAAGACAGACCAACTAAGCGTATTTTTTGGAGGAAAAAAACTCAAACAAAACATAATAAATGCAGGTTGATTAAAGACATTTAAGAAATAGGCAGCTTAATTCCCTGATTCTGTCTGCACTGGACAATGTGTTCTAGGATTCATAAAGGCAAATCATCTCATTAAAGTTCCTGTTGGTCTTGAAGAGCTGACCTTGCAGCTGTGTGCTGGAGAAGGGAGACAGGGATGATCAGTGCAGGGGAAAGGAGAGCTCCCTCTCTTGAGTCCAGCTGCTTCTAAAACTGGAGCTGGTGTGTTTGTACCTTCACTTCCTTGCCCACCCGTGTGGGGTGGGGTGGGGTGTGGTGTCGTGTCGTGTCGTGTGTGTGTGTTCCCCCCGCCCCGTTGCTGCTGAACTAGCATTTGTCTGGCTCCAAGCCTAGTCAGTTCAGGGAGCTGAACTATCCAAACGCTAGTGACTTCTATAGCATTAGGATACATTTTTTTGTGAAAATGTATTTTCTTGTACCAGCAGCTGATGGGAAGTGATTGCTAACATGTCTAGAACAAGCACTTTCTAGAGAGCACATATACCTGATAGGAAATGTAAATACATGTGAGACTAGGTGTGGTAGCATATGTTATAATTAATACTATTCTGATATGACACACAGAATATACTGGCTGTAACAGTTCGAGTGAGGAGAGTCTGGCTCTGCGTCTATGTGTGCGCAGTATTTCCTGTGAAGTGAGTTATTCTTTTTCATGTATGTATGGAGGCTGGAGGGGGAGGGTAAAGTTGCACTTAACTTCAGGTCAGTGAGAATCCTCAGAAGTGTCCACCTGGTGGATAAGGAGTGGGAAGCCCGGGAGGGAGCAGAAGGGAGAGGAGTAAGACAGAAGGGTAACTACAGAAAAAGTCATCATCTCTTAAGTAATGCAGAAACTGTAGATAAGAAGAGAGGAGGAGAGAGAACTTGGAGGAGGCTTCTGAGAATGTCATGGTTGGAAGAGTTAGGTTACCAGTGCTTTTGATTAGCTTTAGGAACAGCAGCTGGGAATTAGCACTAGAATAAAGCAAGTGTTGCTGTGTTCTTTTAATTTTCTCTTAAGCAGGCTTTCCAGTCTGGGATAAGTACTAGAAAGAGAGGTTTGCTTGGCAAGGTTATAATTTCACAAGAATTTTTTTTATAGTAATACCGTTTTTCAGCAACATCGCTACTTATGCCTGCATTCTGTTTTGCCCCTCAGTTCTGTCCTTTTTTCTACGATGATTTTTATTTAGTACTTTTAAATAGAAAATTCACTGGGGTGCTCCAGTATTGCAACTGTTAGTTAACTAGAAATAAAGAATTTCTGTCCTTAAAGAATGGTTTGTCCTTGAAGGCAAGAAGTAAAGCATGTGGCCACTTACATATTATTTCTTGATATTCAGTAGTAATATGATAGCAGTGCACAAAGTGAGCTTCATTACTTAATGATGGAGGTATTATGTAGGGAAAAAATAGTGGTTATATCGTATAAAGTTAGCACATTCCCAGTGAAAAATGGAGTAATATAAATAGGCACAGTTTTAATTCTGTAATTTCATTACTTCAGAGTGTTTTAGTTTACAATCTTAATATTGCTTAATGTTCCTAATAATGAAAAAGCACAGGAAATCTTTTGTGTTGCAAACTGCTATTTTGCAAATGTTTCATTGCTAAGCTAACCAATTCTAATGTTTTTGTTAAAATGGAAAATACCGTTTCCTTTTGAAAGGGACTTTGGAAAGATTCATAATTCTTTCTCTGTGTATAGCTTATGAAATGTTTTCTTTTCAGGGTTACTTTTAAGCAAGTACTGTTCATGTTCTGTTCAGTCCATTACTTCTTACCTTTGACACCAGTAACTCACTAGAAGGCAAAATAGTAACTGTTGAAAAATGCTGGGTTTAGATCCTTGTTAAATCACAGCTTCTACAAGATAAACTTCGAAAAATATTTCTTTTTGCATGTCCACAACTTTCAGCAGAAAGCATTTTTCTTGGTTGAGCAGATGGTTTAGTCCAAATTTTGCTGGTGGCCACTTTCCCAGTCCTGAGAGTATAGAGTCATCATCATGAAATGTGTGATATATTTTCTGTTTCCTGGCTCTCTATTTGAGTCTTGAAAAAAGTGTTCTGAAAGCTATTTGAGCATTCTGCTAGAAGTTACACTTTCTCCCAGTCTTTTTATAGGCTTCTTGGAGGCCATTTTTACTAATTTGTAGTGGTATTAATGGATGTGTGTGTGTTTTTATTCATTTATGAAGTTTGGAGATGCATTCTAAATTCCTGCCGAGCTGACTACTGTCTTAGTGATGGTTGGTTTATAGTTGCCAAAAAGAAATTGTTTCATTGAACAAACTTGCTTTCACTTAGTGCTTATCATGTTAGTCTAATGGTAAAAACAAAAATCAAGTCTTGATATTTTTTTCCCTCCTGTATCAAAAAGAAAAGGATAATTACATGACCTTTAGTATCTGCTGCTAAAACTTTGTACTGTAAAGGGCAGATCTGGGTTTGACTGCATAGTTGTTTTGCAAGCTAGCAACTGGGCATCTGTTGCTAAAGGTCTTGCCAATAAGTTAGAGCCAGAGTTGAATTACCTTGCAGAGTTTTGCCAAATTCTTTTGCCACTTTGTGGAGAAAAATGGAAATGGCTGTATTCAACAAAGGAACATTTTAGCAATGCTGAAGGAATGGATGAAAAGCTGGAGTGGTTTTGTTTTTTTTAGGGGGGTAGTGTTTTGTTTTGTTTCCTTGAGTTGCATTGTTTTAAATCACCTCTATTTCTGCAACCATTCTGCTCAGTCAGGAGAGTGAAATATGTTGCTTTAAGGTGATTTGAGATGTTTTCCATAGTGCTTTCTAGAACCTACTTTTCAGCTGCCTTTTCTTCCAGTACTTTTTGTGTTAATTTCCATGACTGTGGTTCATATAATAGTTCCACATTTTATTTTCTTTATTATGTAAAACATGCATTTGGTACAAGCAGATAGTGTTCATCATTTAACAGGGAAAAAGTCTGAAGCTTTTAAGACGTATGGAACAGCAGTGGCATTGGGCTGTAGAAGGGCATTCGTGAGAGCTCCAGGTACAACATTTATGTTGCAAAGTCACTTGTTGAAGAAGAGTTGAGCAAGATTGGGATGAGTAGCTCTCTACCATTTTCCCTTTAAACCTCTCAATGATGGAAAAGTTCATGTATTTTCAGAATTACTTGACTCTTAGGAAAAAATAGTCTTAAACTAGTAACTTAGAATTACTATTGATCACAAATAATTTTCTGTATGTAAGTGGTACATAATAGTCCATCATTTCACTGTACATTAATGCACAGAAATTGTGAAAGTGGCTATAAAATGTCTGCTTCGAGGTGAATGCTTTATCGTGTTTTGTCTTCTTATGCCACATTCCTTAACACTTCAAATAATGTATAGGCTAAATATATTAATAGCAAGTTTTAAACTGCATTTTTTTTAAAGATTACACTTACAACATTTTTAACTGTGAGGAAATGTCTTGCGTTATATGGAGTGTTGTAAAATCTATCATTTATTGTACTAAACCTTTATGGTTGAGCAACTAACAGCCTCTGCAGAGGAAATACTAAATAAGACTGACTATAATTTGTACATCACACTCCAGAGAGAAATTTACCTAGTGCACAGATATTCAAAGGCTTCTACTTTAGGCCTATTGTTTTATAGGCAGTGTCAGAAAACTAATTTTTTTTTTCAGAACTGTAATTTTTATTTAGTTTAAATTTAGTTCAGTTACTTACAGCTACTTTTGAAGTGGTTTCTGCTTCATTTTGAGTAGCTCTGTTTTATGGAAAAAGTACAGGTAAAATCAATAAATCTTAAGGTAAAGTCAATTATAACTAAAATATAGCTTATTTATGTGCTACCAAAGAGTGTGTGTTGCTTGCTTTTGACTTGAATGTTTTGTGAACCTCATGTTTTTTTCCTCTTATTTTGTCCACAAGTCTGAAATGCATCTGTTTTTTCTTGTTGCTGTTGTTATGCCTTATGTTCAGTTTGCATTAACTATTGAATTTTTTCTAAGCTCTTTCATTAGTTTCTTTATAGTATTATTACTGGTTTTTTTCCCACATACATTTCTGAAGCTAGGAAGAATATTGAAATAAATCTCTGAATAGATTTGATTTGAAGAGTGAATCCTATACCTACCATTTCTACAAATAATACTGTTTTGGTTGAAACCTTTTTCTCTTTGGATAGAAATTAAAGTATTTTGAAAGGTTTTAGGATGTGTGATTTTAGTGCCTCAGTTAAATTTTAGTAGTTTCTGTGGGCATTCCAAATTGTAGATTTATTACTATTATCATTATTACCAAACTTACAGTCTTGCGAATGTTTATTGTGGTTTTCTGTTACATGTTGGACCTTCCTTCCTGCAAGGATTCTTCGAAATATGTGTACATTTCTGAAGAGTACCTGAATGTCTTTGATTTGTACATCTCTTTTTAAAAAACATCTTTTTAAAAAATATTGTTTCATGTGTTTGGTCGTCAGTGTTACCACAGCTGCAGCCGAGGGGCAATTTTCCTTATTTCCTTCCTGTAAGGTAGCTTAATGTATTTGGTTCAAGAACTGTTTTCACAAGGGCAGCGTTTCTTAGCTGATGCTCTAATGGGTGTTACAGGTATTATAGGCACATTCAACAGCAAATGCTCAGTATACTCTTAGGTGTTTCATTCTCAACCTTCCCGCCATACCTGTGATCACTCTTCACATGGGATCAGCTGGCTGTGTAGCATAATATATTGATCACTCTTTTGCAGTTGATACATAAATTAATCCCTTGGAAGATGCCTTGGGTAAATGTGTAGTTTCATGTTAGTTACTCGTGGAGCAGTGAACACCAGGAATGGCTTGAGATGAGCTACAAAAATACATGGTGCAACTATAAGGGCAAGGAGAAGGAATGGAATTGCCTCCTTTTAGCATCAGAACTGTTACCTTGGCTGTATGATTTAAATCTTAACTTCAAAAATTTTCAAACCTTCTGTCTCTCAGACTGGAAATGAAAAGATGTTCAAATAATTTATTCAGCTGTCTTGATTCTCTGGATGTGAGATTGAGAGAGAGATTGACTCAAAGCTAGAACTTTGAGAAAAAAAATTGCTTGCCCTGTGTTTGTTGAAACCTGTCCTGGTTTGGGGTAAAACAGAACAATTCTGTTCAGCTGTTTTACTTTTCAGCTGAAGCTACTCTAGTTAACTGTACTTTCTGAAGCTAGCAGCTTGTTTTTCATAGATAAGGCTCAATGTTTTGCAGTTATGGCTGTGTCCCACAAAGGGGGTACAGGGCAAAGGGCTACACCTTGAGGGAGGAGTGGACAGTTCAGGTGATCCTAAAGTGACCAACTAGGTACTCCATACCATTAAATGTCACATCCAATATAAAATAAAGGGACCACTTCCCCTCCTTCCCTTCTTCTGCCTTCCTTTGATGGCCAGCATCTGAGGAGGACTCTGCTAGGGTCATTTGGATCTTGATTGAAGGTTCCAGAATCCAGCTCCTCCCACCAAGCTACAGCCTGGTGCTTGTCCTACTCAGTGGTGACATATTACCAAAAAGGGAGATTTTTGGGTTTGATTTTGGCTCTGTATATACTTGTAAATATTTTATTTCTATTACTTTATTGAAGTAGTTTTATTTTCCAATCCATAAGTCCTCTCAGCTCCTTATTGCCAATTTTTCCTTCCCTTTTCAGGGTTGAGGGGGAAGAGGGTTAATAGAGAGTGACTATCACTTTGGTTAGGGGGTTGCTCCAGCCCCTAACCCATGACAAAACTACAGAGACTTGAGGAAATCTTTGAGAAACTTGGGGAAGAAACCTACTTAGCCTAATGTATGGCTGTGTCAAAGTGTTTTCATGTATCAGTGTTTCTGTATTTTAGTTTTATTCCTGATGTGTTTTGAAGTACTAATCCTTGTCATTAGATAATAAATTCTATGCGTCAGAGGAAAGAGGGGTGTATGTGTTTGGTTTATGGCTATTGTAAAAGATATCTGAAAGATGTAGCAGACTGGAAACAAATCTCCTATTGACAGTTGTTAACTTTGGAAGTAGTTACCCAGCCTGAAGATGTAATTGGTGTAAGTGAAGAAGTGCATGGACATGTTGGATCTGCAGGATGCATTTGATAGAGGATCTGTCCGAAATTGAAATGACTGTAGCAGAAGTTGTGAAACAAACTGACAGAGTGAATAAATTTCCAGGACAAGATGGTGTGCACTGGGGAGCTTTTAGAACTCAGGAGTGAAGATTTCAAATGATGAATGCTCCAAGTTTTGCTTAGCATGAACTTGGTCTTTGAGGACTGGAGGGGATGGCAAACGCTGATTTTTGAGTGCATCAGGAGTTTAGGAGAACTGCATGTTTCCAAGTCTGATATTTGTTTTGAACAAATCAGTAGAATTAATAATAACTATATTGGGTACCTGGATAAAGAGAGAGAGATGTACTCTGGAAGATTTAAATCTCCTATATTGGGAATCTCTTCCCAACAAACCTTTGGAGTTACTTGGAATAAGCAAAATATTTACAAGGATGATCCAGTTGATATAATGAGACATAAATACTTTTCCACAAGGCACCTCACAGTCCCTTGCCAGAGCATTTTTTGAAAATATGTCAGCCTAAAATGGAAGATCATTATATGAACAGCTAACTTGCCAAAGAAGTGAACACAGAAGTAAATAGTTAGCCCCCTCAGTGGAGTCTTACAGATCTGTAATGCACAATGTATTTCTTAATGACCTGTAAAACAGTGTGAGTAGGGGGTTGGCAGAGTTTTGTGAGTTGCTTGATGTAATAAGGATGAGCGTAACGTGATGAATTTTGAAGAAGTTTATGGACTAATAACTGGGCAATAAAATGACAGAAGCAGCACACCATAGAAAAATGAAAATTGTATTGGGGATGATGACAATCCTATCTTCCTATATAAGAGGATGGGCACTGAGATGACCAGAAATCTTCAATTCATAGTACAAGTGGTAAAGGCAGATCAGATATTAGAAGTTGCTAGGAGAATAGTAGGAAACAAACCAGAACGTTGTTATCCCACTATGTGGATTTGTGACTTGTCTGTGTGTTGAATACTGTCAGTTCTGGTGGTCTTATCTCAGAATTTTTTGAGTGCAGTGAGGCTGGAAAGAGCTCAAAAATTAAGGCCACACAATCACATTTGTGTAAAAAGTAAAAAATGAGTCTTCCATCTGTCCAGAGGCTATCTAGGTTTCTACATAATTGTGTGTGGTAAAGAGCAGGTAGATAGGAATCGACTGCTTGTTTCAGTATAAGAAGTGGGGAGCATCAAATGAAGTTGGCAGGAGCCAAGCTCAAAATGAATGAGAGGAGGGTTTTTTGCGGAATGGAGCTTTGTATGGTGAAACCTTTCATAAAATTTTGGCATCCACAACAATTCTTGTGTGGTTCAAAAGGGTAACAGGCATTTTTCTGATAGAGAGAAATGTAGCTGTATAGAATGCAGGTACTTCTAAGTAAGGAAGCATCTGGCTATACAAGGGATTTCTTAACTTGAGGATAATTTGCTTCTGCAGGTGACTGATTGGAGAATAAGGTACTTGGCTAGATGAACATCTGCAGTTATATGGTCCTTTAAGAGAAGAAAGGATAGCTAGAAGTAAGTGAGTGCTTGCTGAGCTTATTTGCAGATGTCTTAAGATTGCATTGAGGAGAAGGATGAACATGTGAAGGATGGCTGTGGGAGGTGCATATAAGTGGCTGAGGTTGGCAACAGAGGAAATGGTAAGCAGGTGATGTGCTGCATGGTTCTGAAAACCAAGTGGGTAGGGAAGAAAAGAATGTTGAGTGTGTAGATGGGTTGTTTAATTTCATTTTCTATTATGTTAATTCTGATATTTTATTATGATAAGTATACTTTCTTTCATATGTTAATTATGTAAGCCTGAATAGTGTTTATGGCACATAACAGAAAATCCTCTTTCTCCTTCATAGTATATAAGCAGTCTGGTTATATAAGCCTCAGACAATGAGCTAGGCATTGGAGTTTGATATAAAGGCTGTTAAACAAAAAGATTCACACCTGACATGTAAACTGCAACAAATAATTTTGGCACCAAACTTACACTGTTCTTATCTGTTTGTGTTTACAGGATTCTGAGTAACAATAAAATAACAGAGTTGAAGAATGGTTCTTTCACTGGATTACATCTTCTTGAAAGATTGTAAGCACTTCTTAAAAAGCTATTTTCACTTTAGGAATTAAGTGATATGCAGTTTGTTTCATTAATAATTATGAGAACAAAATATCTTAGAGGTGAATTCTTCGTTTTGTAATTTTCTTGTGATGGAAGAATTAACATAGTTAAGCATTCTCTTCATGAATATAAATGTCATGTAACAGCATAAAGGCATAATCTCAACTGCAGGTGAAATTAGGGCAGTTTCAGTGGGAAGTTTACTGGAAGGCTATGATGACTGGATTTGCTTTGTTGGTTTCATAATAATAAAACTTAGGTTGTAAAGAAGATTATTTCTTCAGTTACTTATGAAGTGTCAAACCCTTTAGCAAACAATCATAAAGTATATTTAAAGGGAAATGGATGTGTTTGAGCCTCTAAAAGAGGCTAGATACATTAAAAGTTTGTTATTGACAATTATTTAACAGTTTTGCTGCGTACTGTACAACTTCAATATTTATCAAATGTGTGTGTGTGTAAATGGGAGTAACTTCCTGGACAGCTTTTACTTCCTGTTTGCACTTTCCCTTTCAGATGATTTATCACTTACAGGATAGAAGCATTGTAGCTTCTCTTACAGTCAGCTTTTTTACAGTTGGTGGAAGGTCAGGATTGGCAGGTTGATCTACCTGGGATCAAGCACAAACTTTAGAGATAAGGATTTTTCTAGGCCATTTGACTGGGAAAGTAGCCAGTTTCATAATCGTCTTGCAACACCTAGGAATTGTTCCAAATCACTTTTGGCTTCAAGGGATTAAAAGTATTTTATTCTTCCTCTAAAACTTGAAGGCTGCAGTCCAGGTCACCTGGCCTAAACAAATTCAAACACTTCCACCATTCCACCTGCCACATGCCAGAAGAAAGATTTGTCTTCTATACTGGCAGATGAGCTTTTTTGTAGAAATAAGTCATTGTGCCAAAGCAGCAAGGTTATCAGCAGTGATGACGTTCTTGATCCTTATGCATTATTTTGAAGTCTTTGCTTAGGTAATAAAGGCATCTGCTGACAGTTGTTACTTGTAGTAATGTTAACAATTTCAGACAGGAAATACTTGAAACTCTAATTAGTTTGGGATGATCATTTACATGTGCTCTATGAATCCAAATCTTAATTTTCTTTAAAATCCTAAGAACCTAGCTTTCTTCCATTTAACTTCTGTCATTTTTAAAGATTTTTTGTGTGTATTTTTTAACATTGCCTTTCATGAGAAGGAAAGGAAAGCAGTAAGGCAGACATCGTATTTTGAGCATTTAAAGTAATCTGGGATAGCAGTATCTTCTTTTTTGTAGCTTTTTTTTCCCTGCCATTAAGAGATGAAGCCAAGATAAAAGAAATAAATTCACTCAGCACTTAAATAGTAAATTCAGACAGTAGCATTGTCGTTTAACATTACTGTTTACATGGGGAGATTCTGTATGCATTTAATGCTTGTTTGTTCCTTCCTTGTAATGTTGTACTTTATAGCAAATATTTTGTCATTTCTCCTTAATGGCTTTTGGGTAGAGCTTATATGTACAGATAAATTTAACCAAAGGCTTTTAAAAAAAGCAGTAAATCAAATGAATCCATCAGAAACATGAAATTGCATAATAATTGATTTTGACTGCATTTTAATCAATATTTTGAATCCTGAAATAAATTCATAACTCTAATTGATCTGTTAACACACTAAACTTGTTTTTTTCCGTTAGTACTTGGATGTCTTAATGACAATTAACATATTTTTCAATGGTTTCTGTTACTTATTTCAGTTCTTCAGATAAACCTGGGCATATGGTATCTGCAGCTGGCAAATTGTTACCTTTTAGGTTATCATTTTGTTCAAATGTTCTCTTGACCTCATCCCCATCTGACAGTTACTTCTGAAAGGGAGAGATTGCTGTCTTTGTTGCTCGTATATCCCAAAACTGTGGGGAAGTGCATTAAAAATTTTGACCCCAAGTATGAATTTCAGATGTTTGTAAATAGTTTTGTGCATATATGTTAATTTTATGTAGTTGTAGAGTTTGATAATACATTGTTTTGTAAAGAGAGTGACAATATTACCAAAATAAGAGCTTTGTTATGCTGGAGGGTGAAGTGTTTGTTAATTACAGTAGAAAACAGTTATGTTAAAATCTACATCTACTCTTGCAGGAAAAAAAAAAATCGTGCAAATAATAGCTGAATAACAGTAAGGAGGTCAAAGTATTTTTTACAGCCATAAATGGTAATTAAAGTGTCTGTACAAAAAGTTAAATATTATAATCTTCACTGACTATAATGCTGTATTTTGCTATGAGTTTCCTGAAGTTTTAGATGTTGAAGTAACTTCTTGCTCAACTAATTTGTGAGAGAGAATTTTTCTTCTAGTGGCTACCTGACTTTATATAGAAATATTCATAATTCAGCAACTTAGAAGCAAATTTATGTCTTCCATCTGGAAGGTAGTTAATGCTGCCTGTTGATTTTTGCAAAGATAAGGAAGCTTATGTATTTATGAAGTACTATCCTTCATTGGGGAGTGCTGATGGATGAGAAGCTGGACATGAGCAATCAGTGCACGCTGGCAGCCCAGAAGGCCAATTGCATCCTGGGCTGCATCAAGAGAAGTGTGACCAGCACATTGAGAGANACAGGGCTCTGAGCAACCTGATCTAGTTGGGGATGTCCCTGCCCACTGCAGGGGGGTTGGACTAGATGACCTCCAGACGTCCCTTCCAACCCAAACCATTCTATGATTCTATGATTGTACAAAAGGGAGAGGAGGAAGAGACAGGCATAGAATTCAGCAAGATACTTAGATAGCAAAAGAAGGGTTTGATATTTATTGAACTGTAAACAACAATATTTTACCAATATATTTTAGTATATCCTAATACACCTTTGAAAAGGGAAAAAATATACAACGTGAAGGGAGAATTATTTGTCGACAGTCTCATTTGTTTCTGCTGTGTTTACAGTGCCAATATACAGATACTTGGATACCTTAAATAAAAATAGGAACAAGAAATGCTTTTCCAGACAGTAATAATTTCTGATTTTAGTTCTTGTTGTGATAGTACAGCAGAGCATGTGAAAAGATAGACCTGAGGTTCTAGTGGGGGACCTGAACTTTTCTTTTTTTTTTTAATATTACTGAACAGACAAACAATTTTATGAATATTCAGAAACTTGTTTTCTGCTCTAACCTGTGTTCTGTGTCTGGAAGCTTCATCTCTGTTAGCTGTAGCTTCTTAAGATGACTGAGAGTGTTAGATTAACAAAAGATTTTTTTTTTCCCTATCCTCACATGCTTCTCAGGTAGTTTCTGAAAGATGAGTGGTAAGGGAAGGGAAATGTGCTACTAGTCTGTGCTGTGTAATTGAATGCTTTGGAGTATTCTGAATATCGGTTTCTGTTGGAAGTATAGAAATTATTTGGTGGAGACAAAAGAGGTTTTCTAGTCTTGATACTAGGCTTTGTTTAGTCTGTAGAAGTGTGGAATTCTCAAACATTTTCATTTTTAAAACTTTTTTTTGTATTACATCTTCAAGAAATTTCAACTATAGTTCATCAGTGCATGTCACAGGTAATGTTGTGGGGTAAGCAAAACAGCAAAACTAAATGATACAAGGGGATGTTAAAAGCATATGTAAGACTTTTTTTTTTTTAAAAGCAAGAGATATTTTTATTAACAACTTTTTAATTTCCATTTGGAAATGTCCGAATCTCAGAACTGTCTATTGTCTTTTCTTTTGTGGTTCCTTCTAAACCTGGACTCTCCAGTTGTTTTTTATTCCTCCAATAACATTAAAATTGGTGATAGATTTAAACCAGTTTTTCTTTTCTAGGCAGTTACTTGAACCTGATGAAACAGCTCAGCAGCATTTGATCCTCACATACAATTTGAATATGTGGACCTTAAAGTAGAATTCTGTATCCGACACCTGCATGAAATATAGTGTTGGGCTTTCAGTTATCAACAGTTTTGATGGAAGCCTTGATATTTGGTACATGAATGATAAAACCTCAAAATAAATACAGCCTGGTGTATTTTAGAGAGAAAGCATGTGTATGTATAGGATGGAGTTTAAATGATACACAGTGAACAATGCGGAAACATGAAAATTGTTCCATCAGTCATAAGCATTATGGGATCTTGCCTGCACAAAATCTGCATTCCATAGAGCTGTGGGAGGGAGGGATAGGCAGACTCTATGTAGTGTTTTACCAATTTTTGTAATTTTGTTGTCCTCTTCCCCATTTCCTTTTTGAAAAGATATTTCATATTGCTGTCCGTGGTAGCTAATGTGTTTTTTGTCTGATATCCATTTTCAAGTTCTATTCAGAAAGAAAATATAGTTTATCCAGTGGTAGCTGAGAGAGTTAAGTAATGTATACATGTCAGTATGTATGCATCGTTTTTTTCAAGGCAAATTACAGCTACATTTAAATATTCTTTCATTGAGGTATTTTTCTTATCTTAACAAGGTAACATTAGGTGAATTTGTCAGGCTCTTAGCAACTTACCAACAAGCAAAAATATTTTTGTTTACTCATTTAGACACAGATTTGAAAAAGGGCTGCTCTAACTGGATATAAAAAAGTTCTTCATAATGAGAATGATTAAACACTTAGAGAATTGGGTGAAGGTGAAATCTGCATAAATACTTTTTTGAGGTTTTCAGGACTTCACTGGACATAACAGCAGTACAGTTGATCTGATTTAGTGTTTTGAGCCAGAAGTTGGACTACACGGCCTCAACACATTCCTTAAAACTTTTTTCTATGGGCTTAATTATAGGTAGTCACTTTCCCTGATAAATATAGGGACATCCTCATTTTCAGTGTTATTCAGATTTAAGAGAAAGTTATTTTTTAATAGGCTTTCAGTGTAAGATTTCACTACTGTCTTGTGGATTTTTTTAGTAGCAGTATTATAAATTGCTAGGTGAAAGATGTAGTTACTATAAGATAAAAGGTGAATTGATAAGCTAGAGCTTAGTTAATTAGTAGTACTACTCTAACTGAAACCCTCTTCTAAATTATTTTTTAGACAGATTTTATTTGGCAACCTGAGCTTTGCCAAAGAAAAATTATTAACATCAGTGTCTGAGTAAATTCCTGTTGCTAAAAATCAGTAGTTTGTATAAAAATGTAATTATATGTGTTAAAAACAATAAAAACTTTAAAGCCAGGCTTTCTGATGAGATTGTCTCCCCCACCTCCTTTTTATTGGAGAATCCAGTCGGTCTGTTGGTTTAACCACAGGCATCACTTCTTCATTTACAAACTGTCCTAGATCCAGGAATCCTGGCAGTTGCACCAGCCTGTGTATCAGCATCTTTTATTGTTTCTGAAGAGCTGCCAGACATGCCAGCACTGTGTTAATTTTGAGATCTTTAAATATCTCTTATTTCATAGTTTTCATCAGCTAATTCTTTTTGATAGATACACATAGCTAGTGCTTACGAATGACTACCATTGGGAGGGGGAAGAAAACCCCCAACACAAACTCCAAGTGTTATATTTGCAGGTTGAGATGATGATAGAACTTTGGGCATTTGAGGGGTTTTTAAAAAAATCAATGCTTTGCTGTCTTACAAAATACTGAATATACATTGAATTTTATGAAAACATGAAAAATTTTGGCATTTCTTTTTAAAAATAATGAATTCTAGTGGAATCCTTCTGGAACTGATATTAAGAGCTACTAAGAGGAGGAAAAAAGAATAAACAAGTCAGTTTTTATCAACTAATCTGGCAAAATGTATAAACATGTTATGGAATAAAACTCCTACTTTTAATTTAAAGACTGGGGGTTTTCTCCACTGAAGCAATGGATGTAAGAAAGAGGTATATCAGGGAGTATGTTTGGAATTTAAGTAATGAAATTAAAATGTCACTCTTAATCTAGACTAGTGGATTTCCAAAGCATATTGTCGAGGGTTTTTTTCCATGAGTGGTTTCCACAGTGAGAAATCTTAAATGGAAGTTACATGTTTTTAAACTGAAATTTAAAATACAAACATTAAGTATCATTTCTCTTCCCTGTCCTAAAGACTGATGGTAGTAAGTGATGAATAACATTTAGTATTCTCAGATTTGTCATGGTCTTGGCAGTGAGTTTATAAGCCTGTTGGAAGAGGCTTAAAAACATTGCAGTTCTTCAGGCTGCTGGTGCTGCCTTGGAAATAGTTGGCAGTCCATGCCACCGTACAGGGCAAGAAAATAAGGTTGAGATAACAGACGTGTGTATGTGTCATAGTTTTATTGAAAATTTATATACTATACTGCAAGGTAAAGTTAAAAGTATTTCAGGTATTTAAAGTGTTTATTAGGTACATCATTGAAGCATGATCTATGTGCAATGACACTGTACCATGGTTTGTTAATCTGGCTGCAGGAAATGCTATTGTGAAATCTTGGAATGAATTTGGATTTTCAACTCATGCGTATCAGTGTGTTGGTAGATGTAATCCTCTTTTCTCTTTTGGGCAGAATTGTTAATGTTGTGGTAGATTTAGATGTTTTTTCTGTCCTTGCTTGCTAAAACATTGCTTTTAATTGAAATGACTTTCTTTTCACATGCAGAATGTCACATATTACCAAGGAATGAGAAGTATTTCTTGTAGTGATAAGTGCCTGTGAAGTTTCAGATAGTGTAATAAATCTTGGATTCATGCTGTGATGAAGTTTGTTGGAAACTTTGTAGATGCTGACAGATGCTTTCTGTGACCTTTCAAGTTAAGCTGGACCTGCCAAATATTTCAAGTTAAGAGTTAAAACTCCAGTATAACTTGTACAATTAATAAAGCAGTTTAATTACATAGTTACTTTATATTTCTTCTTACAATCTCCTATTCTGGGAACCTAACATTTAAAAAAATCAGTGCTTTGCGGTATTTTACCAGTTTTATTTGGGATTCTCAGGCAGTGCTTTGCTTTTGTGCCAATAACCTTGCTGGAAACTTTCAATGTTATGTCTTTGGTGTATTTTTAGGATCTCGTCTTGCTGTGTTTGGTAGATGTTGGGCACTTCTAAAGTATCTGAAGTTGGATAGGCTGAAGAAGAAAAACACTGTGCTAAACAGTACTGTTTAATGAGAAAATGCTACACCCTGAGCAGCTGTAATCTGTTCAGAGACTGTGGGAAAGTATCTTCAGCTCTCTATGCCCTTTCATGTGATAGAAAGTGATAGAATATTTAAAGGGATACACATGCTGTTTATATTCCTCTTTAGTTAAAGTACACGTTTTCAAATTTTGGAAGATACTGTGTTAGAGGATGTAGAAACGTGTTGTATGGGTTTTTTAGGCAATTTTCAAACAAGTTGAGACAAGTGCATCTTCATGCATGTATATCTGTTTTAAAAGTCAATTTGTGGTAAATGTAAAATGTCTTAATTTTTCTCCACAGGGACCTTAAGAACAACCTTATTAGTACTATAGATCCAGGAGCTTTTCTGGGGCTTTCATCTTTGAAGAGACTGTAAGTAGTACATCTAGCTAGTCAGTTTAAACAACACAAATGAAAAATCTTGAGAGCAGAGTAGGTCTTAGATTCTGGAAATTTAGACAGCAAAGCTGAATATGTATAAGTTGAATATGTATGTGTTGTCTAAATTTTTACACATACATGTATATGTATGTATAAAACAAAGTCTGCTTTCAGTCTTAGGACTGAAGAACATCCACTGCTTGTGGCTTGGCAGTCTCAGTTGTTCTTACTGGCAGTCCCTTGTGTTATTCCTTGCTTTTTGTATTTCAGTGACTTAAAACATCACTGGGTGAACATTCATTCAGAGTTTTGATGCGATCAAGTCTTGCTTTGTTAAATTTTAAACTCCTCATGTGGGGGTTTTTTGGGGAGTGGCATTTTTTTTTAATTTTTTTTTTTTTCCCAAAGACCATAGTGGAACACAGAGTCCCTTGCTGTTACTACTGCACTGAAGTTACAGCACTCTTTGTGCTGTTTTATTGAAGATTGTGCCAACATTCCCATTAACACATTTCTGGAAGATTTATGTCTTGGATGTAAAATTTCTGTCCCAGATGAAACTTGAAAAACAAGACCTCAACGTGATGGCCTTTTTTTTAATCTTTATTTTTTGTAATTTTTTTTTGTTTAGTACACTTCTCAGATTCGCAGAATACTTGGGATTGCTATTAAGTTCTAGTGATTTTGCTGCTGCACTCCTCTGTTCTCCTTTTAGTCAGCACACAGCTTTCCTTCATAAATTTCTGGTCATTTGTCACTGATCAGATGATCTGGCTCACTTAAAAGCAAATTTTTTTTTTGGCAATTGCACTTTTGAAAACCTAAAAAATAAAGGTGAAAGACCAATTCTGGACCATTAGTACTTGCAAGCTTATGTTTTATTCCTTTTAGAATTTTTGGCAATTCAATTTCAGACCTACATTGGAAAAGATAAATATTTAAATAATTATGTAAGTATAAATATAGAAGTGGTCCTATTTATGTACAATAAATGCAATAGTGTAGGTATCTGTAGCACGTCAAAATTTAGGTAATTTAGCATATATGATGAATACACTGTACAAATACCAGAAGAAGAATGGTTTGCACTACTGGTTAATGCTAGGCTTAACTGTGTGTGGACAAGCCATTCTTACCTTCAAAATGGAATAAGGAGACTGTGTTCATGTATGTACACACATATAGCAGTACCTTTTGGGTTTTGCTCAAAAAGACTAAATGTATGTATGGTGCAGTCTTTTACTCATGAATTTTAGTTGAAATACTTACGTTTGCAGACTGTGTCACTTGGAAATAGAACAACTTATTCCAATTTTTGCTTTTTCCTATTTATAGAGACTTAACTAATAACAGAATAGGCTGCCTGAATGCAGATATATTTCGAGGACTTGTCAATCTTATTAGACTGTAAGTATAATTCCTTGTATATAATTTAACTTCTTAACTTTTAGTGTTGTGTAAGCTAACATTCTTTTATTCAGTGGGAGTGGTTTGTTCTAAGCATGGGCTTGACAGGCATGCAGTGCACCCATGATTGTGGTTTGTTACTCAGTAGCAAACAAAATTAAAAAGGCTAATGGGGACAACCAAAACAATATTACTCACTGCTCTGTCTACTTTGCAACAATTTTCCAGTTTCTTAGCAGGTGTCATGTGTAGTGGGAGTAGTGGACTGTACAAAATATTTTCCCTAGAAAAATATTTCACGGTTACAGAATCTTTTAATATCTGTGCTTTCTCCCATGGTATCAGTGTGGTTGTTCTTTTTGCTTTCTTTCATGTTTTGTAGTTCTTCAGTTAATTTAAGAAAATAACATGTAACTTTGTGGAACGTTTCTTTGCCCTGATTGTTAGCTTCTTATACAGTACTTTCCCTGATATAGAGAAAGTGGGATATATAATATTTCTAAGAAATATTTTGCTAGATTGAACTTGCTTCTTAAGTTAATAGCAACACATCAATTCGCTGTGAGCAACAAAGTTAGTTTTAAACTTGAAATGTATGCTCCATATGTGCTAGTTGTTGCTTTAAATAACAATAGTATTTGCTTTCCATCCTTGCTGCCAATCTTAAAATACTTCTGATAAAAAAAAATGTATTGGGGAACAGTTTATTTTGGGATTAATAGATCATAAGACCTGATTGTTGTTATTACAGTTTTGTGAACTATGACAGTATGTCATGGTAGTATCTTGTAGGTTTTTTAAAATAATATTGTCTTAGGGGGGATTTTATTTTTTATTTCAAATGGCAGTTGCTCTATCATGAGTTCAGATCATGATACTTTTATTTCTTAGGAATCTTTCTGGAAATCTGTTTTCTACACTTACACAGGGAACATTTGATCATCTTGGTTCACTTAAGTCTCTGTAAGTACTTAACTGCATCTAATCTTAATTTGCATGATAGTTTCTGTTCTTAAACATTTTGTATACTCTTGCCTGTACTACAGTTTTGTGTTTTTCCTTTGAAACCTTGTAGCAGTGGTTTCTTTATCAGAATAAGAGCGTAGGAAATGTATGTGCAAATATTTGGGTGTTTATATAACTTCCTTCAAAAGATGCTTGGTATTTGTTACATAGTTCTGAGAGAAGAAAGCTATACCAACACCTGGACTTCTGAAAGTTTTATTCTGTGTACCATTTTACACCCTTTTTTAATAAAGAGAACAGATATTTTTAAGGAAGATCTTTGTCCTTGAAGATGTGTTTTGTTATGCATAAGGGTACATCTCAACCTCATGTTGTTTTTTCTCTCCCTTAATTTTGCAATAGTTGTCTTGTGTGAGGAAGAGAGTAAATGAAAAAGACCACCAGTGCTGATGATCAGTTTGCTTTTTTCCCTGGTAGTCATGACTGTTGGCTTACTGTGTGGGCACTTTCTCAAAAAATGACTTCTGGGTTTAACAGAGAGTTAATTTCTTGTTTATAAAGACAAATATTTCATTCCCACTTCCAGCTTTTTTAATTATTCATAAGTTGTTATTCCTGGTATTTGTGTACATAAATGTTGCTATCCAAGAGTATCACAGGTCTGACGAGAACCAGAATATAACCGTTGCTATTAAAAATGTGTGTGTCTAGAGGAATTCCTGAACAAAGACCAAATGGAGTTTCACAGGAATATTGATAGTGTTTGAAGTGTTCTGCCTGTGATGTTGTGTTATTCTCTATAGACATTTGCAAAAAAAAAAATAAAAAAAAAATTCATAAGAGGTAAAAACCAGTGTAGACAGCTATATGGTTTTGATACATTTTTAACTGTTTCTAAACGGATAAAATATTTATGTTCTCTTTTAATTTAGCTGACTAAAACAGACATCTGTGGGGGGCTTTGGTGTATCTTTTTAGTAGAAATTACTAAATTATACAGAGGCGACTATGAATCAAGAAAACCCTTACATGGTTTTCATATAAAGCAGAATAACTGTCATTAAAATTGTGTGAATAATAACTCTGAAAAGAGAAATAGTGAGAGGCATCTTTATATTTTTACTGTTAAAACATTTGATGGCTAGAATGAAGCAGTGAATTGTGTTCTTAAGTTATGGTGATGCATATTCAAGCAATTCCTTGTTACTGCTCACTTAAATAATGTGAACTCCCTCCATGAAAGAAATCATACACAGGTATTAGATGTTCCTCTTATTTATGAAGAGGATTCCTTTTCTCAGGGAGTGTGTACTTTTATTCTCAGACCGGAGCTTTTAGAGGATTAGAGTATCTTCCAATGCATAGTTTTAGGCAACTCTGCTTTATTCTAGGGTTTGGCTGCTTCTTGTCTGTGTGTCTGTGACAAGGAGAGATATTCCAGAGCTTTTAATCCTTTGAGTGTTGCATTTTGTCACTGTGAATACCTATTTTGTGTTGCAGAGAATTTCAGACTGATTATCTTCTTTGTGATTGCAACATACTGTGGATGCATCAGTGGTTGAAAGAAAGAAATATAACTGTACGTGAAACTAAATGTGCCTATCCCAAGTCACTTCAGTCACAGGCAGTGACTGGTGTTAAGCAGGAGCTTCTCACCTGTGGTAAGCATTCCTGATGACTGATTTTCTAATACATTCCATAGTCTGTTAATTTTAGTGAACAGACTTTTTGCTTTGTATTGTTTTCCTGAAATTCAGTGCTTATGTGATAGTGGTGTGGTGGGTTGATCCTGGCTGGACACTAGGTGCCCACCAAAGCTACTTTATCCCTCCCCCTTCTCAACTGGGCAGGGAAGAAAAAAATGTAATGAAAGGCTCTTGGGCTGAAATAAGGACAGGAAAATTGCTCACCAGTTAGTCACAGGCAAAACAAGCTTGACTTGAGGAATTTAGTGTACTAATCAAATCAGAGTAGTATAATGAGAAATAGAACCAAATCTTAAAAACACCTTCTCCTTACCCCTCCATTCTTCCCAGATTTAACTTTACTCCCTGTTTTCCCTACCACTCCCTCTCTCCAGCAGCATAGTGGAACAGGGAATTGGGTTTGTGATCAGTTCATCACATACTGTTTCTACCACTCCTTCTTTCTCGGAGGACTTCTCAAACTCTTCCCCTGTTCCAGTGTGGGGTCCCTTTTCCAGGAACTGCTACAGTTTGGGTCCTTTTCATGGGATGCAGTCCTTTAGGAACAGACTGCTCTAATGTGGATCCCCTATGGAGTCACAAGTACTGCCAGAAAACCTTCTCCAGCATGGTCTTCTCTCTCCACGGTTCGGCATGTGTCCTGCCAGGAGCCTGTTCCAGTACAGGCTTATACAGGGGTCCTTCAGGCACCCACCTGCTGTAGTGTGGGGTTTTCTGTAGGCTGCAGGTGGATATCTGCTCCACTGTGAACCTCCATGGGCTGCAGGGGGACAGCCTGCCTCACCATGGTCTTCACCACAGGCTGCAGGGCAATCTCTGCTCTGGTGCCTGGAGCACCTCTTCCACTTCCTTCTCCCTGTCTGAACTTAATGTCTGCAGAGTGTTGTTTTTATCACATATACTCACTCCTCTCTCTGACTGCAATTGCTGCTGCACAGTATCTTTTCTCCCTTATTAAATATGTTATTCCAGAGGTACTACCACTATTTCTGATGGACTCAGCCTTGGCCAGCAGCAGGTCCATCCTGAAGCTGACTGGCATTGGCTCTGTTGGATATAGGAGAAGCTTCTAGCAGCTTCTCACATAAGCCACTATTGTATCTCCTCCACTCCCCAAACTTGCCACATAAACCCAATACAAGTGATTCTTTTTCAAAGGCTAGTCTTTAGTTGTGATTCAGTAGCTTGCTTTTGGAAATAGGTAATAAATAAATTGGTGATTGTGGATGTTCACAGAATCACAGAATGGTAGGGTTTGGAAGGGACCTCTGGGCATCACCTAATCCAGCCTCATTGTAAAGCAGGTTCATCTAGATCAGGTTGCACAGAAACACATCCAGATGGGTTTTGAAAGTACCCAGAAAAGGAGACTTCACAACCTCTCTGGGCAGCATGTTCAAGTGCTCCATCACCCTCAAAGTTTTATTTCCTTACATTTAGGTGGAACTTCATGTGTTGCAGTTCGTGCTTATTGCCCCGTATCCATGTCACTGGGCACCACCAAAAGTAGACTGGCCCCATCCTCTTTGTACCTAGCCTTTGGATATTTTTAAGCATTTATAACATCCCCTCTGTCTTATCTTCTTCAGGCTGAAGAACCCCAGGTCTCTCAGCCTCTCCTCTTAAGAGGCATGCTTCAGTCCCCTAATCATGTTTTTGATTAGCCTTCTAGTTTTGATGAAACCAGGACCAAATTGCTTAAATTCTTTGTTTTATTATATTACATTTTTATATTCCTTGTGTCAAAATAATAAAACATATTTGTGATTTTGAAACCTTAATAGTGAGAAATTTCTGGAGAAAAAAATGCTGAAATTTTTTTATTCAGTTCTATACTTTTCACCGTATTGGATGTGAGTTAGTAAAAGATTTTTTTAAATGTATTACATTAAAGAATACATGTTTTGAAAAAGAATGAAAAGAATTTGTATTTTTCAATATCTGACACCATATGTAGTTTTTATATAAATCTAGCAAGACACAGCTTACAAGGAGGTTGTATTAATAACTCATAATGTGTATTCTCTGTTGAACACTGTGTATAACAGACTCTTGCAATTAATTGTGCTTTTATTTCTTGAATTCTAGAACCGCCACTTGAATTGCCATCTTTCTATATGACTCCATCTCACCGTCAGGTTGTCTTTGAAGGAGATAGTTTACCCTTCCAATGTATGGCTTCATATATTGATCAAGACATGCAAGTTTTGTGGTACCAGGATGGAAAAATAGTGGAAACTGATGAGTCCCAGGGTATTTTTGTTGAAAAAAACATGATTCATAACTGCTCACTGATTGCAAGGTGAATCCATAAGAGAAATTATATTTCCCACTCCTTATTTTCTGCTCTGATTTAGTGAGTATTTCCATAACCAGTTAGGCACTCTCATATTCTTGCTGAGTGAACATACGTAGACAGAAGCATCCCAAGTAGGGAAGTAATATGTAACTTAACATATTTCTTAATTTACCTGAGTTTGGTCACTGTTGCTAACTATCAGAATTGAGGAGGAAGGTATAGAGATTTGATTAGTCAAACTCACCTGCTTAAAAAAGTTACCTAGAGCAGGTTGCACATGACTGTTGCAGTTGGATTTGGGTTATCTTCAAGGATTACCCAATGCAGTTCATGTAAAATGTTTGTGGTAGAATGTTTGTTATCTTAGAAGATTAAAATTATGAAAATGAGACATTTAAGTGAACTGCTCATGAATTTTAGTTTTGTCTTTCTGAACAGCTGTAAAAATTGTGTTGAAAAGCAGTAGTAACACTTGGGGAATTTGGACTTCTCACCTCTTCTTTGTGAGGTTAAGGAACTCTTTCCTACCTTGGCAAAATTGAGAGCTAGAAGAATAGCCAGTTATTTTTCTGTTAATTACAGAACATTGATTCATAGATACCTCTGGATTTCTAAGATCCTCACAGTTGTATGTAATTGGTTGTTCTTTTCTTTTTCCTTCTATACATTATTCATCTTTTGATAAAAGCTTATATAAATTTTATTGTAAGACTGAGTTTTATTTGCTTATTTTATTTTCCCAGTGCACTGACTATATCAAACATTCAGGCTGGCTCCACAGGAAACTGGGGTTGCCATGTACAAACCAGACGTGGGAACAACACAAGGACAGTAGACATTGTGGTGTTAGAAAGTTCTGCACAGTACTGCCCTCCAGAGAGGGTTGTGAACAATAAAGGGGATTTCAGGTTGGTAACCTCAATTTATTTATTTTTTTTTTCCAGAGAAAAAGTTCGTTTAATTTACTTTTTTTAACTAAGGCATCATGCTTTAAAGGCACCTATGTGGATGTTTGTTTGTAAATGGTGTGTAATAGATTTGTAAGTGTTCTTAATTCATATATCGAAAGAAGTGCACACAACTATACCATGAAATGTTAAACTTCGAGCCCTCACATCTTTGGAAGAGACTTCAAATATGAAATACATAAATGAAATTATTAGGACAGATTAAAACTTTATAGGTGATATTTAAGTTAAAGTTGGACCACATACGTTACTATTCTGTTTTTAAAACCCTACTATTCCCAAATGACAAAATCACTATATATGAAACGTATCATATAGGGCTCTTCCCCATCATGACTATTAGAATAAATAATACAAATGGTGCTTCCTTTTGATTGTTGGGACTGTATTAGTAGCTAATGTTCCGTTGTGTTGGGTATTGCAGAGTATTTTGTCTTTTGTTCTTACATCTTCACCTATTTTCCCTTTTCTGATCTTTCTGCTGCTGGTCACTGTAACAACACGTTACTCCTGGAGGTGCCAGCTGTAACAGATAGCTTCTACAGAAGCTATAGATTCTCTGTATGTAAGGTAATTCCCTTTAACTACTCTGTGTTGTACTTGCTTGCAATAGCTCCTACTGAGAATTTAGTGTATGTCATAGGATGTTTTCACTACTGTTTGTAGGATTTCTTAATGTTGTAATAACTGCTTTTACCCACTCACTTACTTTCTTTTTTCTTATGCTGCTTGGCTGTGTTGATCTTCTGCTTGATGTTTTGTTCACATTTATAAACTTTTCTTCTTTTGCCTGTGTACATTAGAGTTCTTTAAAAAGTTGTTGTCTTTCTATAAAGCTAATCTTAAGATCATAATCTTTTATTCTAAGAAATGAAAAGTAAGTTAAAGCACGTAGTTTATAATGGGAGAGAAGACAAGCTTTCAAGTCCAGAAGGCCTTCTCCAGTTGTAGCAAAAAATCAGATAAAGTCCTGGCTGAGAGTATTTGTTCTGGGTTCACTTCTTTGTTCATTGGTTGGATAGCTTGAAGATGTCTGAGCATGAGGAAGTGTTAGTAAGGGAAATAGTGTTAAGATCGCTTGCTGCACAGTGGCATTTTGGAACTACTGAAGAGCTTCACTTTCACCTTGCAAGGAAATATTTGTATAAGAGACCTTGTACATATTCTTTTTTTACACTGGAGTGGTTTCAACTGCAGAAATGAGCATTACATTAGAAAATGAGAACTTCCTGCTTAAGATAAAAGGTGAAATAAGTCAAACAGATGCATGCTGTATTCATCAAAGAATACATCTATTTAAATCACTTATGCATTTTTTCTTAATTATACAAGTGTGAATGGTTCTTCTTTGATTTGCCATTAGAGGTGAAAACAGATGGTAAAGGCTTATTTCAGAGTGTTTTCCATTAAATTAACCTGTGCTGTTCATTGAGTGTTCAGTGTAATAGGATTTACCCCCTCTGGAATGCAGCAGAAAGAAATAAGATTTCAGGAAATGTTAGGCTTATCAAAAAGTTCACTATGTCTGGGTTTACTATAACACACTTCCATTTGTCGTTTAGGTAGAGTAATAATAAAGAGTAATTTTTCACCTTTGAGACCATATGGAAATAAAGCTTTGACTAGTGAGAAAATGGTTCTGAGCAGATGGCTGTAAATGATCCTAGGTGAATTTCAGTTTATAGTTTTTCAGTTGGAACTGGTTAGTCATTTTAGCTTGGAAGCTATTTCAAAAATGGCATCTAGATTTTTATCCCTTCAGAGATGAGATAGCAAAGTGTAGTGAAGAAAGATGTTTATCTTCAGTGTTTTTGGCTCAGTAATAGCTTAGCATGAGTTTGTAAAGATAAGGCAAAAAGTATCTTTGTCATGGAATCTAATTTAAAAAAAAAAAATTCTTGAAAGTTTTACTCAGATAAAATCCCTGAATATGTTACAATCCATGATTAAGTTTGCATGTTAAAATATAACCTAATGCCTCTGCTTCAGTAAGTCTTCCAGTTCTTGTGTTTAGAATAGTTTTGTGCTGGTAGTTGATAGAATTGTTTCTTAAATATAAGTATTACCATTTTGAAAAATAACCCCGTGGGTTTAATTAATCTTAAAACTGTAATTGTTATGCTGAATTTAGAGAACTACTAAGATGTAAAATGATACGGTAATGATATCATGATATAAAAACTCATTGCAACTGAAAGTTAGTGTTGGTTTAAAGAAATAAGTGCTTTCAAAACAGAATTAATATGCATGAAGGAAAGGATTCTTTTATAATCTCATGGTCTGGCTTTTTTTTCTCTGAAATGAAATTACAGTGCTTAAATGTAAATAAACCATCTTTTTCCCCCAGAGCTGTATACTCTCATGTATATGTGATAAATTTTGACTGCCTAATTATAAACAGTGATGAAAGAAGAGGGTTAATCAAGTCCAAGTTTGCAGTTCTGCTAGCAGTTGGGTGAACTGTGAAAGATATTCAAGCCTAGGCTTAAAAGAAATTAAAAATCTAGCCAAACTTGTGTAGCTTTTGTTTGCATAATGGGGAATTTAATGTCATTAGTCACCTTTTGAGCCTTCTGTAAGCATGTCCTCTCTGGTGTCATAGAAAGTGGAGAGTGCCTCATCAGCTCAGCTCATACAGGTATTGGGAGGAAACAGGTCATGTCTGAGAGTGATCCAGGTTAACATTCACTTAGCAAAAATATGGAATAAGGGAAGTATAGTTACAGCTGGACTGAGTTTACCTAACTCAATTACTACTGGACTGCAAAGAAAGTTGTACCTGTCTTTTAGTGACGCTGCACTTCTGTGGTTTTGTGTATATTGAAATCATGGCAGAAAGCTGGGAGCTTTAAATCCTCTACTTTTTATGTCTGATTTCACGGAAGCTTCCAAAATCATTAGATGAAGAATAAAGTAACTAATACTTTTAGTAGTAAAATGTTTCTGTAGATATTTAAATTTGTTATAAAGGTAGCACAGACCATATGACTGGCATTGCTAGTAGTCTTTTGAGGAGATGATGGTAAAAGATGCTATAATGCTGTTTAGGGAGATGAATGAGAACTAAACACAGTAAGAATAAAGTGACAGTAATAAAAGGGAGAGATGGATTAAAAAAACGGGACATGGAGAGAAGAACAGAGAAAGAAGGCAAATGTCATGATCTAATAACCTTTAAAATAGTATTAAACACTGAAACTCTCATTTTTTTTCCATTTGATTGCTGTAGAGGTTCCAGAAGAACTATATAGCTTAGAAATAATACTTGTTTATAAAAATAGTAATTGAAGGTTTTCTGAAAAACTTGTTTTGAGTCCTAGTGTTTCACTTTGGTTTCTATAATTCTTCAGCAGTAGTTGTGATTAGTGAGGAAAGGAAGGCCCCATGCCATTTTTCAGTGAAAATATTTATCTTGGAGGTTGTGTCACACAGCATCTGTTGGGACCACAGAGTTTAAATTTTCCTGTAAGGCAATACATTCAGTCAAAAATGAGCTGACCACACTTTGTAACTTAAAATACTCTGGAAAAAAATACAACTTTGAGAAAACTCTCTGTAAAGACAGAGACAGATACCCCTTTCAAAGTGGCATCTTTGATGTGGAAACTTAATACAAAAATTGTAAGTGTTGATAAAATTGGCTTGGCAGTGATGTTTTGGCACTGTGATGTCAGTGTTTCTGGAAACCTGACTCTGCATTCTGGAAGCTGAGATTTGAGTAGGTGTAATATGCAAGGTATTTGTGGGCCTGCATGTCTCCTAACAGCTGTGGCAGCTGATTTATTAGTTGTCCTCATCTGCTTGTTTTCTTTTTGGCTTCATTCTCTGAAGGCTCATTATGTATCCTTCAGAAGTGGGAGCATGGAAGGAGCTCATCTCTGTACTTGGTTTTCCCCAGTTTGTGTTGATGGGACTTTAATTTGTCCATACAGAAATTTAAGAGACTTAAATAAGTTTACATGTATTGTATCCACTTATAATCCCTTTCTAGTAGATCCGTAACTTGCTCTGTCCATGATCAGAATTGGCCTGATACCCAAAGTAATGGCTTTTGTTACCTTGCTAGAGTGCATGTAATGTTGTACTAAGGTTCCAGCAGTTCACAAAAGCTATTGTCATTTTTCAAAGGAAGATTTTTGTCCTTTGTGTTGGCTTTTCTTCCATATGGGAGAAAAGGTGGTAAATAATTTTACATTGCAATTGTAATTTCTGTAGCTGTTCTTTAATTTACATTCTCTAAAAATACCTGTATATAATTCTTGGCATTTAAAAACTGTGCTAATTCTTTTGTTTGTTTTTCTTATTCCTTTTAACCACCTCCATTGCCACAAATTCTGGTATAAGTTTTCTTTTCTGGTAAAGGTTGCATGATGACACTTATGTTAATTACTTGGAAGTGGGTACTGAAGCTCTGAATATAAGCCTATGCATATTTGCTAGGTTGGATGAATCTCTGCTGTGGCAGCCAAATAATATTCTGTCTCTTTTAGTATTCAGATACTATGGTGATAGTCATAGTAATGTCTCCATTTCTTAAATAAATGATGTCACTACAATATGGAGAATTGATTTGTAATGTCAAAAGTGTTATAAAAGGCAGTAAAATTTAAGCCTTTGTTTACTGTATTGATTTGTTTTAATTATTGTCTAGTCTTTTCAGTTAGCTTACTGACTTTGAAGTCTTTTACAGTTGTTGCTGTCACCTGTGCATTTTAAGGATGCCACCAGCAGCTATCTGAGTTGCTTTCTGCTCAAACCTAAGTAATCTTTGCTAAAATGGCCTTCAGGCCATCTTCCACTACTGAACGTGCCAAAATTATTCTATTGGAACTGGTTAGGAAAAAATAGGAATTTGACATAAAGAAGACTTAGAGCATACCCCAAAAGGTTAATCTTTTGCATAATTTAGTATTGTTGAGAAGTTTGGTCTTTTGCCTTTGTTCATCCCTAAAGTTAGTCTCTTCTTTGATAGATACAGAACTGTGATAAATCCCAGTGTCTTCAGGAAGAGACTTAACTAATTACTGGCTTGTTCAGTTTCTTTTCTTTGGCAATATTACTTAAATATTACTTAAATTTTAATTTCCTGAAATGGAACATTCTTCAAGGTGTTTACTTCATCCTCTTGGAAACACAAGATCTATTTTTTTCAAATACAGATGTTCTGAACATCTCTTAATTTAGATGATGGTAGTGACTAAATGGCCATTTACTGAAATGCAGTCCAGATATAAAAGCAAACCTTAAATGTTTGCTTGACCATTTCGATTTGTGGAGACAGCCACTTTGTGGAACGCCCTTTTGACATACTTAAAACAGAGAAAAAGTGTATTACTCTCCTGTAACAGCCTTAAGTGCTGACTTGATTATGGTGCAGAAATCCTGGGATGATCAAGTGAAGGTCTCTTGCTCTCAGTTTTAGTTAAACCTTCTGTGTTGGGTTGTCAGATTTGAGATATTTAGCAATCTGCAATTTAGGTATGTATGCTTTTTGCTTTTAAACTTTGTTCTGAATGATAAAATACTGCTTATGCATATCTTAACAGGGGAGAGGACTGGAAGCAGGGGCAGGCAAACTCGCTAGCATTCCTTGTCGCTGTTGTCGTCTCAGTATTGCAGATTACTTCAGTCATGGTTTCCTTCTGTTCTTATGTTTCCTTTTAATCAGTTCTGATCTCATGAGTGATTTCACTAAAGGTGTATTGCACTTTAATTTTATGCATTTGTTTATTTTTAACAATGTTTATGTTTTTACAGATAAAATACACGATAAAATTACAGGGGATAAACTTGAGAGTATGTTAAAAGTTTTCAAGTGCTTAGTTCCGCACACTTTGAGTGAAAGGAGTTCTTGTCTAGTTTCTTAAATCATGAACGCTTTCCCATTAATTTCTATTTGGTATTATGTTTGCTTGCAAAATTATTCAAAGTGGTACTACTGCTACTGTTTCTTAATTACTGTGAATGTACTCTTCAGTTCATGTCTGCAGTTTAGTGTTGATTTGAATGCAGTCATTTGAAAGTTATATTGCTGCCTGTGAACAGGACATGTGGAAAGCTTCCAGGGCTTTCTACTATGTATTTCACTGTTTTAAAGTGCTAATGTGGAATTTTTGATGAAGTAGGAAAGGTTTTTATAAAAGAATTATGAACTGTTATTAGTGATGTTAGAATCACCTTTTCCTCTCCACTTGCAACCTTGTGAAAGAATTCAAAAAAGGCACGCTAGCATTAGAACTTGTTTTGTTAATAGTACACAAATATGAACAGCTTGAAAATACTGAAGGCGAGCCAAGGGGGCCTTTTAAGTAGTTGAGATGCTTAGTTTTGAATGTCTCTTTATTTCATGTTGTAGTGCTTAATCCTTTTATTTACTTGTCATGTAAATTTGTCTAATTTTTTATTTATTTTTTTTGCTTTTCACTCCCCAGGTGGCCTAGAACATTGGCAGGCATCACAGCATACCTGCTGTGTACACGTTATTCTGCTGGCAGTGGGATATATCCTGGCAACTCACAAGATGAGAGAAGAGCCTGGCGCAGATGCGACAGGGGAGGGTTCTGGGCAGAAGAGGACTACTCCAGGTGCCAATATGCAAATGATGTGACTCGAGTTCTTTATATGTTCAATCAGGTAATTTGTGCACTTCTGTAAAATCAAGTTACTTAATGAAAAGAAAAACTGAAAAGTCTGTTTCTCTATGCTTTTAAGCTGGTAGTACCAGTGGCCTAGATGAATTACAATGAACTCATGCCTCTGAGCACAACGCTAGAACTGTAGATTTATGTTAAGAGTTTGGTTTACTTTGGTCTATTTTGAATGTCTCTCCAGATTTGAAAGTTTTAATCTTTGATGGACTTGTGTAAAGGACTGGAAAAAAGTACTTGTCATGATTGTTTTTGTCAACTGGATACCCTGTCCTGCCTGTATGCTATAGAAAACCAAGGCAGGTTGATGCTGAAATGGAGAACAGCTATTTTCATTATAATACGAGAGTGCAGTCAAACTCTGCTCTGCCCGTTTTGCTGTAAAGCTCTAATAGACTCAGTGTGGCTGATGAGAGTTAACTAGTGAAAGTAGTGAGTATTAACTAGGCTTCTTTATTCTGGTGGTACACAAGAGTATTCAAGATTTTAAATGTAGCTGTGAAGCAAAATTTTTCAGCTCCAAACTCCTTTTGAGGCTTATCACCAGTTAGTGCACACTTTCACAAACACTGTTCTGCAGCGATGTACCCAACCTTGTGTGTGTAGGCACTATATTGTATAACTACACAAGGCTTTGTTTGAGCTTGGTATTTTCCAGGGCATACTGTCAGATCACTAGCATCAATGCAACAGATGAAACTATGGAGATATGAAAGTGCCTTTTGGTGGGGTAGGTTTTTGGGGTGTGTATTTTGTTTTTTAATAGTACAGCTATGTCACTTGAGTTGATGATATTGGTAGCGCTGCCACGGTGCTTTGTCTGACATGGGTAGGATTACTGTTTGCTACTTGTGTTCAGCGTGTTTCAGTGTGTGAACTCATGGTCTTTTAGAGAAAACTGCACCGTGTGCCCTAACTGGGCACATTCAGGATCTAAACTGATACTTGCCCTTTAAATGTCTCTAATTTAAACACATAGTGGAGGCTCTATGTATAGTGGCTTGAGCTAAATCTAGTTTGAGGCAAAAGAATCATAGAATCATTAAGGTTGGAAGAGATCTCTAAGATCATCAAGTCCAACCATCTACCTATATCACCACCATGCCACTAAACTAAGTCCCTAATTACCACATTTATACGTTGTAGTGTTTTTTTAAACACCTCCAGGAATGGTAGCTCCACCAGTTCACTGAGCAGCCTGTTCCAATGCCTAACAACCTTCTCGGTGAAGAAAGTTTTTCTAACATCCAATCTAAACCTTCGCTGGTACAACTTGAGGCCGTTTCCTCTTGTCCTCTCACTGTCAACCTGGGAGAGGAGACCTGTCCCCATCTTCCTACAACCTCCTTTCATGTAGTTGCAGAGAGAGTTAAGGTCTCCTCTGAGCCTTCTCTTCCTCACACTAAGCAACCCCAGTTCCCTCAGCCACACCTCGTAAGACTTACTCTCTAGAGCCCTCACTAGCCTTGTTGCCCTTGTCTGGACACGCTCTAATGCCTCTCTGTCTTTCTTGTAATGAGGGGCCCAAAACTGAACACAGCATTCGAGGTGTGGCCTCACCAGTGCTGAGTACAGGAGGATGATCACTTCACTGGGTCCTGCTGGTCACGCCATATTTGATGAGCTGTCTGAATTGCTTCCTCTGTGTTCGGTTACTTACTCACAAAGACACAGCTTTTTATTTTCCTGCTCTGATGGTCTGAGGACTTATGAGCACTGGTGTAAGAAAGATGGAAAGGGTGGGAGGGAGAAAAAGGACTATCTGTTCTGTCCAAAGTTAAATTTAAGGGTTGACATGACATGGCTTGGTTGCAAGAAATACTGTTCGAGGGTTGAAATGAGTGATAGTGATGTTTAATGACTGGTTAGCATGTGGATGATGATGCTGGAGATCCCTTTGTAAGGCACAGCAAGATTAAGTACTTACCGAGAGCTTTGATGCTGACAGTTTGCTTTTTCCTCGCTGGGAATTCACATTTTCCTGTTAGGCTTGTAACAGCTCAACACTACTCCTGCCTACGTACAGTAACCCAGCTTCAGAGTTGAAATTGCTCAAGAGCCTAATTATTTCAGTGGTTTGTGAATGCTTTTGGTTAGCAGGTTTTTTATTTTATTAGATTGTGGATGAATGCTGCCAACTTTGTGTTAGGAAGTTTAAAATATGAGGGTCAGATAAGTAACTTCATAAAAGCAGAAGTATGATTTCCATGTGTGAGGTCGTCAATTTCCTATAACGTACTTAAAAATACATTCACTGAAATAGAGGTTTCAATTTTTTTTATTTTTTTTTTAAGGGAGAAGTGGTATGTTTTGTGTTTAGGATTTGGTTTTCCTCATTAGGACCTTTCTCTTTTTATGTGTAGTAGGTCTGGAAATCTTTTAGCAATGTTCTGCACAGAAATTTATTGTGATTTTATTAGTAATATTAAATATAATAGTATTCTATGATTCTATAATCATCTTCAGAGCCTTTCAACACAAAGATAGTTGAGCCATTTTGAACATCAGAACTCTGCCAAGCAATTTAAATCAAGTAGAGGTCTAAGTTTAAACTGGAGTGAAGCCTTTGTGACATTTATACAAGAACATTTGTATTTCACTGTTCTTGTTTGTGTATCTTAAAGGTATAGTTTTAGATGAAAAGAAATTAATAGTTAAAGAAAAAGTTCAAAGATGATATACAGAATATCTGAATTTGAAAGTTGGCTTTGTTCAGTGTGTCATGGCTTTGAACTTTATTTACACTTCAAATACATGACTTCGAGAGTTTTGGGAAAAAAAATCTGTCATTAATTGCATTTACATCTATGTACAAGTGCTAAGACCAGCAGAGACAAATAAATCATTATGCCTGTGTGGCACATTGCAAATTCAGTAGGGCAGACTGGATATTCATACACCAAAAAACATAGAGACGGGCCATATCTAGTTTGGATTATCATAGATAAACAGCATCTGAATATCAGCTGATAACATTTTGCACAGTGTTCCACTGTACTATGTGAAAATTCCTGGTTTTATGTCCCTGCTAGCTCAGGCATGTTGATTTTGTATACTATTTAGTGAAGAATTTTCCAGTATGGTGCTTGTTTCAGGAATGAAACTATGGGGTTTTTCATAGAGAGGGTCTATCTTGAGATTTTCTGTGTGTATTTCATTTCAGATGCTCTCTGTAATTACACAATCACAAGTGAATGCTACAGCGGTGTTGTGTTTGAATTTGTTTTGGCTTCTCTTGCTCTAAACCACCATATTTTAGGAGCTTTGTGTTGTTAAGCCTAGGCTCTGGTGCAAGGGAAAAACAGGCATTTGACAGGAATGTTTTTTGTGGGTTCTTTTTTAAAATGTGATGGGTTTTATTGTTGTGGTTTTCTTTTCTTTGTGCAACACTTTTCTCTCTTCTAGGACAACAGGACAAAACCCCAGTTTCTGGCTTCACGCACAAATGCTAGTTGTTCTCTGGCTTGTAGGAAATGTTTTTTGCTAACAGATAAGGTGGTAGTAGTCCCTGGCTACTTGAAACACTGATCCCTGTGGCGATTGCTGTCCTCTTTGGGAGGATGCTTGTTTCTTAATTACTGAAGTGTTTCCTCTGTTCTGTACCTAATTTTCTCTTCTTCAAAATGTTTGTTTCTTCTCTGTATAGATGCCGCTCAACCTTACTAATGCAGTGGCAACAGCAAGACAGCTCTTGGCTTACACTGTTGAAGCAGCAAATTTTTCTGATAAGATGGATGTTATTTTTGTGGCTGAAATGATAGAGAAATTTGGAAGATTTGCTGAAAAATATAAAGAGGTAACTGGATAATTTGCCATCACTTTAAAGATAAAGTGTTTGTCCTTAAGTATTTTGAGCAGTGAAACCTTCTCAACGTTAGATGCAGGCACTGAGTTAGTGGATTATCAGATTCTATTCCATGTTTTTGTTTGTTTAGTAGGTCCCTGAAGTTGATGACCCATGGTCACAGACTTTGCATTCGCGCTGAGATGATCCAGCATTCACTGGACCTGTAATGTGAGTAACACCTCTGGTCAGCACTGGAGCAGGGAGGATAGGTACAGCAAGTCTGTTTTTATTTAATATGGAGTGGGTCACACAGGTTTTCATTGGTATGTTCTTGTCTAAAAAGACAAATAATGAAAGCCTCAGAGATCCTCTCAATAATGAATAAAACAAGACTTATCTTCTCCCCTCCCACCATGTTAGGCTGTCTTTATTCAGTATTGAGCTGTATCTCTAAGGTTTTCAGTATTCCTATATATTGCAGGATACAAGTTAAGACATGAAAATAAAATCTTAGAGAACGCTCGTTGTTGGGGAGAAAAATACCAGTGGTTGAATAGTCCCACCAGTGGGTAGGAACTCTCTGTTTCACTGCTGAACAGAGGTTATATTGATCTCACTGTACAGTGCATGTTGGGAAGTTGGAGACCACAATGCCTCAATTTTAAACTTGCGCAAAAAAAAAGGCAAATTTTGCCATTCACTCTCAGCAAACCATAAATGCTGGTTGTAAATTTTTTGCAGAACTCCTTGGAGAGTTTTCAGGCTGAATCTCATTTTTACAATCATAGCTTGGATTTTTTCTGTTTGTATATTTTGGAATTATACAAGCAGTTCATTGTTTTGTACTCAGTTGAAAACAGAAACAAGTTTTAGATTGCTGCATAATTTGTTACATTGTAAGGATGTTCTTTTCTCAGCTCTGATTTATTGTCCATAGAGTGACACAATCTGGCCTTACTTTGCCATATTTGAAGGTAATAGTTGATATGAAAAAACTGAGTTAAATTCATAGGTAATTTTGATCTTAGATGATGTAGTATTTAATCATAATTGGTTTGTTTTGAAGCCAACCTTTGATCTGCTGATATATTCAAGAAACATGAGTGCAGTTGCATTCAACAATTTTTAGCAGCTATTAATAATATTTAGTTATTTATTATTAGAGTAATCCTCTATAAACTTTCTTGATGCTGTGTTCACTTACCTTATTGTTAGTTCTGTAGTATGTGTTACAGTGGCTATTCTGAAAGATAAATATAATGAATTGTAAAAAAAACCCCTCATTTAACAGCTTTTTCATGTCAGAAGAAACATACTGAAGACAAAAGTTCATAGCAGATTATCTTAAGTGAGAATGCTATTGGAAAAACATGTGCATACCTTCATAAGCAGAGGAAAGCATAATGTGTAATATTTTTAAAGTATGAAACGTGAAAGAACTGAGTCCTGTGATGTCAGGATCTTAATACTGATTATTGTAAAACTACCATTTGTTGATATGTAAATCATGTTACCAGTTTTCAAGTAGTAGTCATAACCATCTTTAATTTCTATTTATTCTTAGAATTTGATGAAAAGGGCAACAGCCTGCAAAATCTGCTTGAGGCTGTTAGCTGTTGAGAATGTTTATTGATTGTAGCTTCTATCCCTAAAAGAGATAGTGCTTAAAACAGCAAATATTCTTACATTGCTATTCTTACCTTTATTTTTAAAGATTTAAAAAGGAAGAACAAACTACTGTGTTCTCTCATTATTAGTAATATTCTGAAAAGAAATTGTGAAGGCTAGATGGTAAAGGAGATGTCTTCCCTACCTTGTCTGTATTTCCACAGAAAATTCCAGTTCCTAAATTTAGGCACTAAATTGCATGTCAGTAAATTCAACTAGAAAATACAGGCACCTTCACTTTTGATCTAGCATTTGTCACTGTTTCTTAAATGTTGTGTAGGTCATTGTTGTCGGTGTACATACTCAATTTTGGCAGAGTTGTGGCCTAAATAAATGAGTCCCCTATATAGTTTGTATTTGTCTGTCATACAGAAGACAGGGTAGATAATGTGGGCATAAAATTACAGCAATGTAACTGATGGTTTGAAAGCAGCTCTAGTAGCTGTGGGTATTTACTGTCTCTTGTGTATAACCTGTGAAACAGTTCATGCAAAATTGAAGGCTAGCAAGGAAGGAATCAAAGAAAAGGCAGGCCTAGTGAAAGGAAGAAAAGCAGAAGGGCTGCATGCTAATTTTTGCCTGTATTACTCTTGTTATTATCCTCCCCCATATATGCAAAATGTAGTATTGTTGATTTAGTTTGTTTATTTTAGGCTTAAAGTTGATGATAAATAGTCCTTTGAAATAATTAGTACAGTAGATTGTGGAGTATTAAATTTTTTGCTTTAAATGAAATGCCTGTATTTCTCACTTTGTTTACATTACACTTAGAAAAAAAAGATAAATTACATTGACGTAGCAGTTTTCTTGGATGGAGGTAAATGTCTGAGTCAAAGTATTTCAGTATCTCAACATGACAAGCAGTGATTGAAATAGGAACAACCAATTTCCTTTTGCTTTTTGTGCTGACAAGTCTCTTTTGTATTTTCTGATAATGATCCTACTTGATGAACACTTTCAAAGATACAAAATGTCTTATTTTTCCCTGTTAGCTCGGTGATGTGATGGTGGACATAGCAAGTAACATTATGTTAGCCGATGAACGTGTTCTGTGGATGGCACAAAGGGAAGCCAGGGCTTGCACTAGAATTGTGCAGTGTCTACAGAAAATTGCAATGTATCGACTTGCAAATGGAGCTCAAGTTTATTCTACTGTAAGTATGAATTTATTTATTTAGAAGATATTTTGCTGGCTCTTGAGTTTCAATAGCTTTTTATTTTTCTTAATAGATGTTGGCATTATTTGAAATGCCTACTATTTCTGTAGGGAGAAAGGAAATACTCTGAACAGATTCATTCCTGCCAGATAAATGGGGAACAGCTTTCTGGGTGGTTGCTTTCTGTTTTGGCAGAGAATCCCTTTAAGATTATTTATTATTTTTCCTGTGGGGTGTAAAATTATTTAACGTTTCATTTTTGTCGTTGCAGTATTCTCCAAATATTGCTCTTGAGGCTTATGTAATAAAGGCTGCTGGTTTCACTGGGATGACATGCACTGTGTTTCAGAAAGTGGCTACATCAGACCGTACAGGACTTGGTGATTATGGGAGAAGAGATCCAGACGGAAATCTAGATAAACAATTAAGCTTTAAGTGCAATGTTTCAAATACACTGTCAAGTCTGGCTTTAAAGGTCAGATACTCATTGTTTCCCTACTGACTTCATAATAATATCTTAAATACATGGACCATTTGGAAAGCAAGCTTATTAATTTTTAATGTTAAAGTAGCATTTTTATGTAATACAGAATGACTGTGACAAGAGAGATAATTTAAATAGTTTTGATTGTGGAGCAGTTTTTTAATGGATACAGTTTTTAATGAGTAGGTTCAGTTTTCATTAGTGAAACATCTTAAGTTGAAAGATCCTTTCAGACCTTTTCATAATTATGGGAATTGAAATGCTCCCTAGTTCATGATAATACTTGGCTTTACTGTATTTTCACCTTTGCTACATATTAAATCAGATATTAACTGTCTCCTTAAATATCTGAAGAGTTCTGCTTGGAGTGATACTATAATTAAGCAAGAAGTAGAAAATGGACCTGAAAGGTTAATTTTTTTGTGTGTATATGTACACAGACACGGGGTGGGGGAGTGTTATATATTTGGGTGTATGTATAATGTGAAAACTTCTTTATATTCTGTAAAAGTATTCTTCAAATTACATTCCCCAACATATGAGTTTGCTGTTATCACTTAATGTCCTTGAACACCATTGCAGGGTGTATATTTGAAATTATATTTATGTAGTTCTGTGAAATTGCGTGAATGCTTCCCTACCCAAGTATAATTTATATATAAGTTATAGAAACCTGTTTATATACAGCATTTCATTTTGAATGGTTTGACTGCACAATTACAGTGTTTCTTTATCTGCTTCTCTTGGTTGCTGTTTCTAGTTGCCCACAGTCTAATCTGGAAAACTCTTGTAACAGTTTACTAATATCTCTTCAACTTCACTCTGTAGCAAATGAGATAACTACAGAATCTTAACTTTTAATGCTTTTTTAAAAAGAAAAAAAAATCTTTAGTAACCTGATTTATGGAATTTTATTTTATCATGGAAACACTGTCAAATAGATTTGTCACAATACATACTCTAAATGCATTCATCTCTGACAGTGTTCAGTTGGGTGAGTTGCTAATCTGATCTCCGTAAATAATTCCATTTTCTCTTTAAAACTTTAAAATCTATTTATTTCTAGAACACAATTGTAGAGGCTTCTATCCAGTTGCCAGCTTCCCTTTTCACCCAAAAGCAAAAAAGAGAAATCAGACCTGCAGATGAATCTGTCTACAAGCTTCAACTTATTGCATTTCGCAATGGAAAGCTTTTTCCAGCAACAGGAAATTCCACACATCTGGCTGATGATGGGAAACGTCGTACAGTTGTAACACCAGTTATTCTTGCAAAGATAGGTTTGTTTTTTATTATTACTTTTAATGATGATTAAAAATAAGAATTTTTTTACTCTTGTCCCAACTAGTGTATATCTAATTAAAGGTTTTTAGCTTCTGTTAAACGTTTAGTATACGTTGAGAAATTGATGTTCAAATGCATTTCTCTTGTAACAGATGGTTTAAACCTAGCCAGTCACCATGTTCCGATAAATGTGACACTGCGGCGCATTGCGCATGGAGCAGATGCTATTGCAGCTCAGTGGGACTTTGATCTCCTGAATGGACAAGGGGGATGGAAATCTGATGGTTGTCGCATTCTTCTGTCTGATGAAAATATTACTACTATTCAGTGCTACTCCCTCAGCAACTATGCGGTTTTAATGGTATGACACTTAGAGTTACATTTCTTTCTAGAACATTAAAATATTCAAAATACAGTTTTGTTGGGATTTACATATTTAAAAAAAGAATATTCCTGTGTTCCATTTCACATAAAACTAGACATAAGAAAAAAAATCTTCCGTTTTTGCTTTTGTTGGTATAAGTGTTGATTTGAGATGAGATTTAAGTGGAAATCTATCAAAGTGGAATTAATTGCTGAATACACTAGACACAAAAGAATTTTCCTATGAAAGTTATAGGAAGCTGTTCTTATGAGCTACTTAATCAAATGTAGCTTTATGAACTTCAGTCTAATAATGCCAGTTTAAAATAAAGATAACTGTTGAGAAAGCCTATCTTCTCTGTTAGATTAAATTTATTAGCTTTGTCTGTTGACAGAAGTGTTTTCCTAGGTATTTTGGTTTGCTGTGATTCGTAACCAGAGATAGCTATTTTACTGCAGATTAGCTATTTATTCACTAGTATGTTGGGCTGTTGCCAGAAGACAGCAATTAAAAAAGGGAGGGGAATCAGAACACTTAGTATCAAAAGTATTTTTTAAATATTACTTAAAGTAGTATCCAAATTCTAGTGTTAGCATATTGATGTCAATAAAATGGTTGATGAGTTCTAAAATACAGTGGTAGTTGAAGAAGAAGGGAGCAAGACACCTTTTAGTGCTCTACAGTTATGAAGTAGAATTTTTTCTTTGTCTGTTCCCAGAGCAGTTAATTTCAGAGTTTGGCCTGGGAAGCTTCTCTTTTTACAGACAGTTACTGCTATTGTGTTCATTGGCCATCACCTGCTAAATGCTAAAATCATCAGATGTTAAATGATAACATGTGATACATAAAAATGATAGACTAACAAGAAGCCAAGTGACGTAGAAAACAGTTTAGGAAATACTGTTAACAAGTGGAAATTTGGTATGGGTTTTGCTGTAGTTAATGTGCTCTGTGTAGAAATACTTTTATGTGATCATACATGGAAGCAAGAGGTTTTCTTTGTGATGAGTGTACACAAAGTTGCTTTTTTTTCAACTTAAATTTTCAAAAAATTTAATCTTAAGAGAATTAAGTAGTAGAATACCAAAAAGCTATATAAAATTAAGATTTACATGCCAAACTTGTTAGAAGAGCTCAAACAGAACTTTTCACTTTGCCTCAAACTTTTATAATACTGTAGTTCCCTCCTTTAGTATTCTTAAAATGCATAATCCTTTCCTAAAACATAGCAGCTCTTTTTAAAAATGGAATTAAACTTTATTTGCATGTGCAGTATGCATGTAAAGAAAGAGGAGTGTGCTTTAAATTGGTCACATTTCTGCCATCTGGAGGAATTAAAATGAAAAGCATGTTCCATTTGCTGCTGTAAGTGATTATTTTTTAAATTAATACATTGTAAGATTATATCAGTATCTTATTGTGAGTGTTACAGAGAACTGTTGACAATCAGAAATCAAAAAAATTAAAGGAAGGGGCAGCTTTCTTCTGCTTTTGCAAGTGATTGTCATTCTCCTGCTTGCTTAGAACTTGTATTCTTTAAGTATTTAGCTATTTCCCAAAATGTTAGGCTGTAGAGAATGGAGAGAAGGGGCTAGGTGGAGGACGACAAAGTAAAGATAATCATTTAGATTTTCCTTGCACACAGTTAATGCACTGCAGAAGGCTCTGAATGTTTAAGTAGCTGCTGAAAAAAAGGTTTTCATACTGCCTATCTATATATTAACCAAAAAAAGCCATAATAGCCAGTTTCATTTGTAGAGTCTGATAGTGGTATGAAAGGCTGTGTTCTGGTTCCAGGCTCATAGGAAATTCCTGTCTGTCCAATTTTGGAAGTCTGGCTTTTGATTCAGCAGTTGTCATTAACATTAAATACATGAACAGTAGTGGCAGGAGGGAGCTGAATGCAATATTCCATCATCCTGACTGGATGATAAATGACTTAACCAGAGTTATTTCACTCCTTTTTAGTCTACTTAAGTACATGTGTGTAGAAGAAAGCAGGTTGTGATGTACTGATGTGTCTTTATATGTTTAAGTCCTCTCTGATAAACCCACAACTGAGTTCCTAATTTTCTAATCTAGTGATTCAGGAAGACACAGTTATAAAATTTTATATTTATTTGGAAATCATTTTAAACACTGCTTAATAGTAGAAAAGATAATCAGAAGACTCAGCTGAAATCTCATTATTGTAGGCATAGAGCAGAGCTAAAAAAAGAGCAGTGGAAAGAGAGTTCTACTCATTGGCTATAAACACCCCAATATTCTTCTTAATGTCATCCCTGCTGTTACTTGACTGTCAGTCTTTTTTATTAAATTATTATTTAGGATTTGTTGAGCTCAGAAATAACATTATCTCCCTTCACTCCTTTTAGTGGGTCTGATTAAAAATGTCAGTGTAATTGGTAAGTATGCAGTTGACTTAGTGGGTATTGGATCAAGGCCTTTGCTAGCTGGGCTAGGCGTGCTGAGTTTTCTCAGATATATTAGAGGATTTTTGTAAGTCTTGCAATTTGAACTCTTGTTCTCTTAAATTCACACCAATACATGCATGGCATCTTGTTACCTGTCACCAATCTGGAAGCAGCAACAGGAATTCCCCTACAGTTTCTGTTCTGCAGTACTCACTGGCTATGTGTGACAATACATTCTCATACATGTGACAGCTATCAGTTCCTAGGGATCTCCAGCTGGATATCAACAAGGCCATGGGTAGTGTTGATATCAGATGACACTGGCTGCCTGAGGCGTAATATCTTACAGTCTTTCTCAGTGTTTTTTCCAGGTGCCAAGGAAAAACAAATACATAAAAATCAAACTACAGTCTGATTAAATTAGCTTGAAATGAGAGTGATGAGTTATTTAGAAATAACAAATTTATGTTCTGATGAGAGAAAAATTGAAGGAGTGCTGAAGAGACTGCTGACTATAATTGAATTGTAAGCCTAAATTCAAGAATTCGTTTCCTGTCCATGAAATCAGATTACCCATCTTAACCTTAAAAACAGATTTTATATCGCTGTCATTTTCTCAAAACAAACTGAAGCTTTCTCCTGATGTTGTTCTTTATGAATGTCAAATTTTGTGTTCGTTTACCCCAGCACACTTTTAAACTTTGTAAACTAGAGTTTTAAGAGTGACTCCCACTCAGACTTATACGTGAAAGAATTTTCTGTATCCTGTCTGTTTTGAAAAATCCTTTTTAGTAGATTTTTCCAGTATTCTTAGCTAAGCAAATTTGTTTTATTTTGTGCTAAAAGGGACTCAAGTGTGTTTGCTGGTTTTGGGGGTTATAGAAATGGAAACCTAGGCAAATAGTATCCAAACAGAATTTTCTTCTTGCTTTTCTTGTTAGTAAACTGTCAGTTCTCAGATGTTATTTGAAATACTGTCATGCTGTAACAGTCCAGGATTCCATTTCAAGAATATTATTTTGACAAGTGGGTTCAGAAACTTTAAACAATTCTAAAGAGCTTTTGAATTCTACTTGAGTTATCAACTGTCTATTCTAGTCAAGCAGTAATCATAGAATAACAGTCTGGTAGGAACATCTGGGTGTCATTTGGTCCAATTACCTGCTCGAATTTTGATCAGCCTTAAAGTCAGATCGTATTGCTCTAGGTGATACTCAGTGAAGCTTTGAGTACTTCCAACGACAGAGATTACATAATCTCTCTGGGCTGTATGTGACCACTTCCATCAGATTTTTTTTTTCCTGTATCTAATCAGATTTTTCCATGTTGCGGATAATGTTCGTTGCCCCTCATGTCATAATTCATCTCCAATAAGAGCTTGACTCAGTCTCCTTTATACTGTCCCAGTAGGTAGTTCAATATGAGATTTTTCCCATATCCTTTTCTTCTTAAAGATGAACAAACTCAGCTTTTCGAGCCTCTCACATGGTGTGTTTCTGCCTGCTAGTCACCCTAATGATTTGTTATACTTGCTCCACTCAGTATGTCAGTACCTTTCTTGTACTGGGAACCTTCAAATTGAAGACAGTTCTGCAGAGGTGATCTCACAGTGCTGAACAGAAAAAAATAATCAATTCACCTACTTGCTGTGGTTTTGCTAATACAGCAAAGTGTGGCCTTGGGCTGCAGGTTATGCAGCTACCTTGTGGTCATCTTTTGTCTACCAGTACTCACTCTCAAGTGGTTCTTCAGTTGCTTTTGGAGTCCAGTGCCCAGCATGTATTGTTGCATTCATAGGGTTATAGCATCCCAGATGCAGATCTTTCTACGTTGTCTTTGATAGCTATCATGTTTCTCTGGCTCGCCAGCATGGCTCTGAATATCCTCCAATCTATTGATTGGTTTCCCCAGTCTATAGCATCATCTGCGACCTTGTTGATGTCACTTTCTGTAATGTTCTTTGGGTTGTTGCAGAAGATACTACTTGTAACTGAAACACAAGAGTTGTTCTACATGCTATACTTAAGTATTTTAAGAAGAAGAAAATAGTGCGTGTCTGTAAGCTGCTAACTTTGCTGTGTATTCAAGCATATGAAGTTTAAGTGTTCTAGAAGGTGTGAATGCATTTATAAAGGACAGCCAGAATAGCAGGTAACTGTGGAAGAAAGCCAGGAACATGGGGGTCAGGGTTGTGGCAGAAGGAAAGGGATTTGACCTAGGAGGTTCCTGTTACTTCTTTATTTTGTGTTTCCTCTGCCATTGCCCCTGTTCTCACAAAATGAATGGATAATGTGGACTAATGTAAATTTTGTTTTGTTGTCAGGACTTGACAGGAGCTGAATTATATACACAGCCAGCTGATCTTTTGCATCCAGTAATTTATGCTACTGCCATGGTTTTACTCATGTGCCTGTTGACGATCATAATCAGTTACATATACCATCACAGGTATGGATCAAAATTACTAGACTAAAAAAATAGTTTCATAGTGCTTAGGATTACTTTTTTAATGGGAACACAGGATAGTATTTTTTTCCTGTAAAATTTGATATTAACTAATAGTTAAGCAAGTAGCTATTTTGATCTGTTCTTGAGGATGACAAGTTAGCTCTCATCACCATGCGTCTCATCATGAAGCAAAAGTGAAGAATTAAAGAGACCACTCTTTAATTGATGATGGTAGAATTTAACAAACTATTCAGCCTTTTCCATTTTTGTTGATGTGAAAGCTTAAAGCCTAACATTTTTGAATCAGGCCCCAAATAGTTGTATAAAGCTGGTTAATAGGAGGGTGTTTTAATTTTTCGTGATGAAGACCAGAGATTATATTTGATTACAAAGTACGTGGTAGTCAAACAATCATTAACAGTAATTGTATCTCATTTATTACAAGTGTATCTTGCTAGTTTCTGAAAGACAATAATGCAGCTGTGTTTTATGTTGTCTAATTTCCTTCTTTTAACAGTGTGATCAGGATCAGTGTAAAAAGCTGGCATATGCTAGTTAACCTGAGCTTTCATGTTTTCCTGACATGTGTGATGTTTATTGGAGGCATAACTCAGACCAGGAATGCTAGCATTTGTCAAGCAGTAAGTAAATATGCAAACACTTGAAAAAAATTAGTTACCACTTTCATACTGCTATGTATGTGTACACTCCCCTTACCTCCTACAGAACTGTAATACTGCACAGGCATTTTCATCAGGATATAAAATATAGACAGAAAAGAAAACCACAATCTTTTCTTTTAACCATAAAGTTTTCTATTTTCATCTATCCGTGAAAATAAAACTAGTTCATTACTTGAAAACTGGGTATTTCAGAAGCGCAACAGAAATTCTTTTTTGCTCAAAATGCTATCACAAAAATGAGTTACACCTATTACTATTATTTTTGAAACTTAGTTATTATGAAATTGTCTTATAAGCCTCTATGGCCTTGACAGACCATGTCAAAACTGATTTCCACAGGTATTAAAATATTTATTTCCATATTTCCTTTTACTCAGTATAATATAAAGGGAAGGAAAGAGAAGAGTTTCAAATCAAAGAACCATACTTATCTGAACAAACATCACTAGCTTTATTAAGACTTCTCTTTTATAATTTTTTTTTTCCTAATTCAATTGCAGTGTTTCAGTATAATAATGGTTACTGTTTTGGAATTATATCAGTGAAGGTTTTTTCATGTTTTTTTCTGTGTAGTCATTCATAAAAGTTTCTAATCCCTATGATTTATTGAGGGTTAGGGCTGGGCTGGCCACTCTTAGGGTGGGGGCATGCACAGCATATCTGGGCAACCTGTTGCAGTGCCTCACTACCTTCATAGTGAATAATTTCTTCCTTATACCTAATCTAAATTTACTCTCTCTGTGTTTAAAGCCATTACTCATTGCTCTGACCATTTTTGTGGCTGGCTCTACTCTGGAGCCACTCTGTCCAGTGGGTCCAGTGTAAACTGGAGGCCCCAGAGCTGGAGACAGTGCTCCAGGTGAGATCTCATGAGAGGAGGAGAATCATCTACCTCAGCCTGCTGGCCACACTTCTTTTGATGCAGCCCAGGATATGATTGGTTTTCTGGGCTACAAGCACACATTGCTGGGTCATGTTGAGCTCCTTATCAAGCAACACTCGCAAGTCCTTCTCTGCAGGGCTGCTCTCAATTCACTTGTTGCCCAGCTTGTATTGATAATGAGTATTGCCTGGACCCAGGTACCTTATTTGGCCTTATTCAACTTTGTGAATGTCACCCACTTCCACCTCTCAAGTCTCTCAAGGGGCCTCTTTATGGCATTCTTTCCCTCCAGTGTATCAACCACACCACACAGTCTGGTGCCACCGGCAAACATGCTGAGGGTGCACTTGTTCCCACTGTCATGGGTTGCTGACAAATGTGTTAGAGTACCAATCCCCCTGAGGAATGCTGCCCATCACTGGTCTCCAGTTGGATATTGAGCTGTTAACTGCAGCAGTCGTAAGTTTGAACATCCAGCCAATTCCTTTTCCATCAAGTGGTCCATCCATCAAATCCATGTCTGTCCAAATTAGAGACAAAGATGTTATGCAGGACAGTGACAAATGCTTTACACAAATCCAGGTAGATTGTATCAGTTGCTCTTGCCTTATCCACCAGTGCCCCAACCCCATTGAAGGCCACTAAATGTGTCAGGCATAGTTTGCCCTTAGGGAAGTCATGTTGGCTGTCACCAGTCGCTGCCTTATTTTCTGTGTGCCTCAGCGTAGTTTCCAGGAGGATCTGCTCCATGATCTTATCAGGAACAACAGGGAGACTGACGTGTAGTTCCCTGGGTCTTCCTTTTTTCTGTTTTTAAAAATTTTTCCAGTCAGTGGGAACATTACTGCATAGCTATAACCTCTCATATATGATGAATAGTTTAGCAACTTCATCAACTGGTTCCCTTAGGACCTGCAGATGCATCTCATTAGGTCCCATGGACTTGTGCATATTCTGGTTCATTAGATGGTCTCAAACTTGATCCTCTGTGGTCGGCAGTTCTTCATTCTTCCAGTCCCAGGGGCCTTTGCCTTCTGTGACTTGGGCAGTGTGGCTGCAGCACTTGCCAGTGAAGACAGGAAAGAAGTTGTTGAGTACCTCAGCCTTCTTGATGACCCAGGTAATCAGATGTCCTGTTTCATTCTGGAGAGAGACCCCATTTCCCCTAGTTTTCCTTCTATTGCTGACAAAAGCTGTAGAAGCTTTTCTTGTTGCCCTTGATGTCCATAGCCAGATGTCATTCTCTCAGGGCTTTGACATTCCTAACCTGGTCCCTGGCTGCTTGGGGCAACTTCTCTGTATTCCTACCAGGCTACCTGTCCTTGCTTTCCCCGCTCCGCCCCTGTAGGCTTACTGTTTGTGTCTAAGTTTGTCCAGGAGCTCCTTGTTCATCCATGCAGGCCTCCTGGTGTTTTTGCCTGACTTTCTCTTTGTCAGGATGCATTGCTGCTGAGCTTGGAGGAGGTGATCCTTTAATATTAATCAGCTTTTCTGGCACCTTATTCCCACCAGAGCTTTTTGCCATGCTACTTTACTAAGCAGATCCCTGAAGAGGTCAAAGTCTGCTCTCCTGAGGTTGCTGTGCACCCTCCTCATTGTTGCGCTAAAGAATCTTGAATGCCACCATGTCATGGTCAGTGCAGTTAAGGCTGCCCCTGAGCTTCACGTTCCCCACTAGTCCCTCCTTTTTGGTTTATAGTAGTTATTAGGTTGATGGTTCAAAGTATTGGTATAAAATATGTCCTCCTGATCTTTCTCCTAAAACTATGAAGAGAATGCTAGTTCTGTGCATGCATATGCATGTGCACACACACATAGATATGGAGATGAGGAAATAGTTTGACAAACTGTAATTTTTTTTCTTGCCTTCTTGGAGACAGTAGTGCTCCAAGAGAAATTCCATGAGATGGATATGTTGTTTAAGAGTTGTGCTGTTACTGGTGGTAGAAACTTGAAAAAAAAATCATCTCCAGTCATCTTAGCAGAAAGGGAAGTTTCACCTCTTTCCATGTACGTGTGTTGTCATTTAAGGATACATGAAACCTAGTTCTTGCAGTTACTTGATCTCAGTGTTGGGCTCTAGCTAAGGAAATAGAGGACACCCAAATTGTGCCTTTCCTTGTCAAAACCACAGGGACTCAGGGAATTCACAGAACTTGTAAGAAAACAGTGTTCAGCTTATAAATTAATGCAGATGCAAAAGGATCCAACAGACAACCATTTTCTTAACAGCAGTGCCCAGTCAGTTTGTGGGTCTGACACTGCATTAATGTTTGGGCTCATTGAATAACTAAAGTATGACTTTTTCCCCATTATTTTAAAAATGCTGAAGAATTTTAGCTGTCTGTATTTTTGCTGTCTGCTACATAGCTACCACAATATCATTAGCTTGCTGTTTCCATACTTGTTTCAATTTGAGTATCTGTAACAAAAAACATTTTATATATTTGGAAAATACGGTTTCTGAAATGGTATGATTGATATGTCATCTTCATTTTATGTAATCTTACAAGAAGCATCTGCAGCTATGTAGCTTTTCCAGACTGAACTGACAGGAAGGCAGGTTTGCATAACTTTTATTTTACATTTTTGAAAATCACTATGAGTTGGTATTTAGAAGTCATAGTAAAATAAGAGGCTTTTTTCTTTTCCTGAACTGAGCTTTTAAAAATTCAGACTTTATGCAAGTTAAGTGTTAAATTATTTTTTAACTTGGAAGAAAGGAAATGTGTGGGGATTACTTTTTCTTTTTCTTTTGAAGGTTGGAATCATTCTCCATTATTCCACTCTTGCAACAGTACTGTGGCTAGGAGTGACCTCTCGTAATATTTACAAGCAAGTAACCAAAAAAGCAAAAAGATGCCAAGATCCTGATGAGCCACCTCCTCCACCCAGACCAATGCTGAGGTGAGCTGAGGTTATTTCTGCAACTCATTATTTACCAGGTTGCTATGCATCTAGTCTGACCACTACTGGTTTTGTTGCCAAGTGCCTACCATTGAAGATTTTCAGGTCTGTAAAATCCCTTCCAGATTTTTCTGTTCCTCAGGATATGTTAAGAAGGAAGAGGTGAAGGACAGTTGGTCTTAGCATATTAGTGTTGCAGTGCTGTGGTCCTGATTTGATGGAGTCGGTCCAGAGGAGGACCACGAAAATGATCAGGGGGCTGGAACACCTCTCCTACAAGGACAGGCTGAGGGAGCTGGGATTGTTCAGCCTGGAGAAGAGAAGACTTTGGGGGGACCTAATAGTGACCTTCCAGTTCCTAAAGGGAACTTACAAGAAGGCTGGAGAGGGCCTGTTTACAAAGGCCTGTAGTGAAAGGACAAGGGGCAATGGTTTTAAACTGGAGAGGAATAGATTTAGACTTGATATTAGGAAAAAGTTCCTCACCACAAGGGTGGTGGAACACTGGAACAGGTTGCCCAGGGAGGTGGTTGAGGCCCCATCCCTGGAGGCATTCAGGATGAGGCTTGATAGGGCTCTGGGCAACCTGATCTAGTTGGGAATGTCCCTGCCCACTGCAGGGGGTTGGACTAGATCACCTCCAGAGGTCCTTTCCAACCCAAACCATTCTATTATTCTGATTTGTAAACTAAGAAATTGGTAGTGTGACAGCACCACTGCTGAGGGTTTGATATTAGGCATTTAGATAGCAACACTTCTCATTAAATTATCACAGAAGGAAGGATGTGGAGAATAATGATGTTATTACACCATTAGCAAGTATTGCAATTTAAATAAAGTTCACTATGTTTTTCTAAGAATACTTACAAATAACTTAATACACTCATTATCAAATAAAAATAATGTTCTTCAAGAAGCATTCATCTTAGAATTTTTATTTCTGACATCAGTAAAATGGGCAAAGTAATTTTCTGGGAAATTTGCCCTATGTGAAATAGTTTTAATAGAAAACATGAACGTGCCTTGTTCATGTGGCTTACTGAGCCTCTGGGTGTTAATTAAAAACTGCTAAGCTGAAATTGTCCACAAGGTGGCAGAAGTTGATTATCTTTGATTAGTTATAGGCAAATATTTAGAAAGCTTGATTTTAAAGTGCAGAGACTGCAGAAAATCAGAAATGCTTTTCTGAATATCAACTGAAATTTGAAGTACTATAACATACTGAAATACTTAATTTATAAGTTAGAAAGTATAAAATTAGGATTTATACTGCTTAAGTGCTGTCTTTTGTTTTCCTTAACTGTTATTGCTTTTCTTTTAAGAAAAAGTCTGTTGTAAACATTGTGGGATATCATGTCCATCACCAGCAGTGTGCCTTCCAGCTGGATATTGAGTAGCCTTTTAACATCTGATGGATGTGTGATGTTTTTGCATGGAATAGCCATAGAAGGATCAGTTTAGTTTGGGGTTTTTTTTTCTGTTGCATTTTAAACTTGCGTTCAAAACAAAACTAACCTAGTGGCATAGGGCAGAGTTCTGTGCAAGAATTTCTTGCTTGATTGGAACCAGCACCTACTGTTATCACTATTCCTTGAGTTTAGGGAGATAAAATAATTGATTCTCTGTCTCCATGCTGTTTATACTCCTCCTCTATGCTTATTCAGAATTACAAAGGAGTTTTTTGAACAAAAAAAAAAGCCCTGATAAATGTATGTAGGTACACAATTTCTATCCTTAATTGCCATATGTAAATTATTCTGCTTTGTGGTCTTTGGGAAGAAGTCTGCCTTGCAGATGAGAGTTAGACATAATATTTACACTGATCTTCAGTTCCTGTAGGTACTTTCTGAGAGTGGACTTTAGTGCCTCTTAAGCTTCCTTCCTCTTGATCATAGATAAACTTCATTTTTTTTATTTTTGTAAATTCTTTACATAAAGACAATTTTGTTTGTGGTAATATTCATTCAGTGTGTTAAAGGGACCTTGTCACAAATCATGAATAGGATAGAAAAAGACTTGGAAATGCATCTGATGTTCTTCAGGAAGCCACTATAGATGTGAGAGGGGAGATTTTCTGTTGCTGACTGTAGCCACATTGAGAAGATAATGCAGCACTTGGCACTGGTTGGTATTTCTTAACTGAGAAAAACGTAAACCAAGTATATTGCATTGCCATGCCAGGCAAGAGAGTGTAAAATTAACTGAGGTCCTCAGCTGCCAGTCACAACAAGGAAATGGGAGTTTGTTGTGCAGAAACAGTATTTTGTTCAGCAGACTCCAACCAAGACAAAAGGAAGCAGTTTCAAAATTTTTACCTAAAGAACTACTTCACAAAGAACCTTGCTAAAAGACTTTTGTAATAGGATACTTGACGTAAAGCATGAAGTAAAATAAAAATACAAGTATTTGTATTTTGCAATTTAAACAGTTACTTGTATTACTATAGTACAAGCACTGGGTGGATCTTCTACATAGAAATTTCACTGCTTAAGTAACATCTCTTTTGTACTCAAGTCATTAAATTTGTTTTTCTCTTTTGGGTTTAACTTATGGGAGAAGTTTTAGCTTGTACAGCGTTCTCGCCCAAAACCCTTACAGTTACTGCATGTCCTTTAGCATACTTGTATATATTTTTAGTTACTATTCTATTCATACAGCTTCTTGCTTTGTGATAGCTTTGATTTGTAATTTGGACTCTCAGGATTTGCTGAAGACTGACACAGCAACACACAAGTGGTTTGGGTTGGTTTTTTTTGTATTTTTGGGGAGAATTAGTATCTTGGTGTGGTTCAAGGCCAGATGTAAACATGTTCCTTCAATACAGCAAGATGAGCTGTGGCCACAATCAGTCTGTATAGCTTCACTGTCTCACCAATAACAATTTCCCTTGTGTAGAGCCAGCTTCATGTTTACTGTTAATGTGTGAGCAGTGGTGCATATTTGAGGCAGTGATTAGTAATGTGTGGTGGAAGGTAAGTAAAATCTGTCAAAGTTCTGTTTCTTCTGGCCATCTCCTGATTGCTGCATCAAGATATGGAATAAACAAATGACAGAATTTGATCCCTGTAGAATTCAGCAACTAAGCAATCTATTTAGTGTACTTCAACTTCCAGGAAAGACTTTTTATTTTAGGTAGTTGTTTTGTGTCTCAAGTGAGAGAGCTGTAACTCCTGGTGATTAATTTGAAATGCAGTGGAAAGGTCCAGGACCATCAAAATAGGTGTCTCCTGTTAACAAAACAAATTACCCATTCAGATATCAGAGTAGTAGTTTTCACTGGGTATTCTGATCCAAAACTGGACTGCATTAGCATAAGATGCAGGACAGTGCCACTAATTGGAATGATTGTGTGTAATTATTGATCTGTCAGTAATGAATTCAATTTGAATTCATAGAAATCGGAATGAAAAGTAAGATACTCCAAAAGCATATGCCCTAGTCCTTGTGAAGGCATGTGGTTTTCATTAACACCATTACAGGAAAGCAGAAAGTATATGCTATGAGATTATGGAGTCCATTCCAAACTTCCACACAAATAAACCAAAATAACAAGAGTTCTCATGGCTGATCTTCTGAACAGAGTGTCCATAATATTAGGCAAGTTCATCTCAGGAACAAGAGGTATACTAGTTACTATTTTCATTCCAAGTTTCTGTATTCTTCTCCAGCAGTTTACAATTTCCAGTTGCCGGCTCTTGCTTTTTCCTTCTAACCATGCATGCCTGTATTCAGTGCCTTTGGAGGGAGGTGAGCAGCTGTAGAGAGAGATGTTTTACAACAGGAAGAAAAAAATTGTAGTGAGGATGTTTCAGAAAAAAATCGATATTGCCAAAGTCCAAACCTCATTCACCCTATTTGTTTTCCAGAAAGATCTTGCATATTTCCAGAATCTGGGAGAGCTCTCATTTCCTTCATGGTGATGGAATGAAATCCATTGTTAAGCAGCCACTGATAACTTGACTTTACTTTTTAGGTTCTACCTTATTGGTGGAGGCATCCCTGTCATAGTTTGTGGAATAACGGCAGCAGCAAACATCCGAAATTATGGCAGCAGGCCTAATGCTCCTTAGTAAGTACCATGTAACTGAGAGCTCTGTCAAAATATTTCATGAGTTTGCTTTTCTAAGTACTTGTTGCAATTAATCCTTATTCTTCCAGAAAATGTAACACAGACAAGATAATTTCAAAGTACCATAATGAACTGATAAAATGTAAGTGACTTACACAAAGACATTAATTTTGATTCTTTGGTTTGTTTCTTTTCCAGTTGCTGGATGGCTTGGGAACCTAGCTTAGGAGCTTTTTATGGACCAGCTAGCTTTATAATTTTCATAAATTGTATGTATTTTTTAAGTATATTCATACAACTAAAGCGTCACCCTGAACGTAGATACGAACTTAAGGAACCTGTTGAGGAACAGCAGCGCCTGGCCACCAATGAACACGGGGAATTGGTTCATCAAGATTCATTGTCGGTGTCACTAGTTTCCACATCTGCTTTGGAGAATGAGCACAGTTTTCAAGCACAGCTGCTGGGAGTGGGCCTTACTTTGCTCTTGTATGTTGCTCTGTGGATCTTTGGAGCTCTGTCAGTTTCCTTGTATTATCCCATGGACCTGGTCTTCAGCTGTTTTTTTGGGGCAACATGTTTAAGTCTCAGTGCCTTTCTTATGGTGCACCATTGCATTAACAGGGAAGATGTCAGGCATGCTTGGATAACAACTTGCTGCCCTGGAAGGAGTACATATTCAGTGCAAGTAAATGTTCAGCCCTCTAGTTCCAGTGGAACCAATGGAGAGGCCCCTAAGTGCACCAACAGTAGCGCGGAATCTTCATGCACAAATAAGAGTGCATCAAGCCTAAAAAATTCTTCTCAAGGTTGTAAACTAACGAACTTGCAAGCTGCAGCAGCTCAGTGCCACCCTACTTCTCTGCCATTGAACACAGGTCCTCAACTTGATAACAGTCTCACTGAACATTCAGTGGATAATGATATCAAAATGCATGTAGCTCCCCTAGAGGTACAGTTTCGGTCAAATGGCCACCCAAGTCGGCATCATAAGAACAGAAGCAAGGGACATCGTGCTAGTAGGCTTGCAGTATTGAGAGAATATGCATATGATGTTCCTACAAGTGTGGAAGGAAGTGTGCAGAATGGTTTACCTAAAGGTCGACAAAGCAACAGCGAAGGGCATTCAAGGAGCCGAAGAGCTTACTTGGCATATAGAGAACGTCAGTATAACCAATCCCAACAAGATAGCAGCGATGCTTGCAGTACGCTTCCAAAAAGTAGTAGAAATACTGAAAAATCAATAGCTACCAACAACAAAAAAGATATTTTAAGGAAACCAATGGTAGTTGAACTTGAAAACCAACAAAAATCTTATGGCTTAAATTTAGCCATTCAGAATGGACCACTTAAAAGCAGTGGACAGGATGGACCTTTGCTCACTGCAGACAGTACTGGTAATATTAGAACTGGGTTATGGAAACACGAAACTACTGTGTAGCATTTGTAATTCATTGTGGGATGAATCCATATGAACTGTGATTACGCATTCCTTAAAGCTATTAACACTTCTAAAGACTGTTTACAAACTTAAGGTACTTTACACAGGGAGGGAACAAAGATAATCTCTGCCAAGCAAAAGATTTGTACGCATTATCTTTGCTGTTCTTACAAAGAAACTCTTGGTATTTTGTGAAAATTATTTTTTTTTTGAGGTGTCAATCTGGAGAGATACCAAACAGAACTTTGTATATTTTTATTTTTTACCTGTAACCCTGCAGATATGTCCACAATACATTTCAAATCTGTATTTAAATGTATAATAAATAGTATTTTCCCCAGGAGCTCAATCTTGCACTTATTTATTAGGGATTTTAAAGATCATTGCTCTGAATATCATCTTGATTTTACTCCTTCAGTATCTGAAGCTTAAAGAGATATTTGGTGTCTGAAATAGACAATGCAAATAGTTCAGTTAATTGTATAAGGCCTAGAATTAGGTTGAAATGAAGAAGCTGTGTTTTAAAGAAATGTTTAGTACACAGGCAACAACTTACTCAAAAAGCATTGTCTTATACTTGCTGCATAATTTATATTTTTAGATGGCTGTAGCTTATTTTAATGTACTTGCACAGAGTTTGCTAATGGTTTTGGATAATACTCTGTTTTGCCCTCATAATTAGCTGACTGGGATGTGCAGTTTCTTTAATTTGTTTTAATCATTTGTAGTTTAGAAGGGCTATAGTGTTCACAGACAATAGGTGCTAATTTGCAAAGGTCCTCGTACACATCAGTGAAAACTCATTCAGTTGTAATGGTGTGGAAGAGTAGTGATGCAGGTGGTGTAGTGAGGTGATCTGCTAAGAGTATGATCAATGTGCAAAATCAGGGTTGTCGGTGTCAGTGTACAAGCTTCGAGTTGCAAGTTCACGTTTACCCACCTGTATGTGACAATCTACAGAATAATCTTCTCCAGTACTGTACGGCGTCTGTGTTTTCTAAAAAAAAAGTTTCAGTAGCAGGACTATATTAGTAGGCATATAATTTTTTACAAGCATGGAGATTCCTGCGGTAGAAATAGCTAAAACATGCAATCTTTTACAATAATGTAAATCTTGTAAGAGTTTTAGTTAAATTATACTTTAAATTTAGTTACATTATAATTACTAAAATGAATGGCAAGGTCAAAAGGTTTTATGGAAAACAGAATATAGGCTAGATTATTTGTCGATTATGAGCATAGTTTTCTATACTTAAATTGTTGACATATCAGTGTAAACAAGATCGTATTTAGTGTCATCTTGCTGCTGTGACTCGATGACGTTGCAGTTGCAGTGTAATGCAGGGGGTTACCTGTTTCCAGTACCAATACCTCTTTTGCTAAAACTACATTCATTAAATAGCAAAAAATGCTTCTGTATAATCTAGTAGTGATACCACAACTCAACTTGTAGGCAACAAATGGAGTTTAACTGTATATACTTGGTTACCTAATTCAGAATTTGGCTCTGTTGGATTTTAGTTAAGTGTATCTGCCTGAATACAGATAGTGGTCTAACATTCGCAGTACTCAAATGTTGTGTTAAATAATTTGTCATGCGAGGACTCATTCAGGTGTGTTTCAGCAATTGTTTTGCCAGGTTTACTGTACCCTCTACTAAGCAGTTTGATTGTCTGAACTAATCTTGGATGCATTGTACAAACCTCTCCAGTAGGAGTGTTGTTAGAATTTGGGTTCTATTTTTGCTTCTTTTGAGTAGTTGGCATTTAAGAATTCTTAACATTTTAACAAGTGTATGACTCACTTGCCTTGGTTGTTCTATTTTACTGGCTTCAAGAGAAGTAGCTTTTAATTGTAACTGACCTCAAAACAACCATAGGGATAGACACTCAAAAGAATTCATTGGTATTACCAGAGAAAATAATTTAAACTAAATGTCCAAACACATGTAAAATATTTGTGTTTTAGGCTACTTGACAAGGTATTTAAGCATTTTAGATAACTATTTTGTAATTAAAAAAAAATAAGCCGCATGTGGGCTGCTACTTCATGTATGGAAGGTTCCCCTTAATGGCAGAAATACATTTGGGACCCAGAAGTCAAGACAGTCACTTGATCCTATTCTATTTTAAATGCTGCAGCTCTTTCTCTTTATTTAGTGATGAACTGGATGAAAACTGAATTGCAGACAGTAAGGGTAAGGTCATGTACTAAGAGAAACACTCATCTCTCTAAGCTGAATTTGTATATTACAGATCTAGCAGCAGTGTAATCATCAGGGTTCCTTCATACATACTTTGTAGCCCCCAAATCCAGATATTATTAGATCATATTTAGTCAGGAACCTATACTGTACTATATATGTACTAATACAAATAATTGAAGCTTACTTTGTGTTTTCTTTAAAATTACAGATATATGAAAATACAATCCATACATAATATGGAAAAATGTCAAAACAGGCAATAGATGATTATTGTCGGAACAAATTATTACAGGGAATTCAGAAAAGATCAGCTATCCTTTAGAACATGCTTGCCCTTTGCTTTTAGCACTTGGCACCTTTTGCACAAGTTTGGAATTGAGCATCTGTTTAGCCTTTCTTGAAGCTGATCTTAAAAATGCCTTTTAAATTAATTATAGATGTAATACTTCTGACTAGCTTGATAGCTTGCCAAAAGTTTTGATGAGATTGAAAAAATAAACTCTTCCCTACATACGTAATGAATTATGAATAACCCTGGTACATAGAGAGGACTTAATATAAAAATATTTTTTATGTTATCACACTAATAAACATGCTTACTTCATTTACAACTATGTACATAGCTATATTTGCTTTTAATCTAACAAATGGTTTTGTTTAGATGATAACAAAGACATTATTCTCAGATACAAGAGAATAGAAGAAGAGAATATACTCAATCTCCTGTGTTTCTCATGAAGAATCTTAAATGAAAGTGTTTTTGTAACTAAAAGGTGGAAGGTAGGTTATTAGACTGAAAAAAATGGAGTGTAGTAGCTTATAAAGAAACTGGAAACAGAAAATCTTCAATCTTTTTCATATGTTCTTTCCTAACAGTGTAAAGCAAGCTTATTTTCAGAGTTTTAATTAAACTTTACATGAAAAAAAAAAAAACTAAGTCACTCCAGTGGAGGACACCACCACACAAACCCCCTCATTTTTGCCTGTCTGTGGCATTTTTAATGCCTGCTTTCAAAACCAGGAGGATGTGTTGTGGGAGTTTGATTTTTTGTTTCAAGTAGGTTTTTATACCTTTTGTGGGTCTGAGATTGGTTGAATATGGACATTTGGGGAGGTGGAAGAGGAAAGGAAAATGGAGGTATCTATGACTGGAGATGTAATTTTATTTTATATGAGAGATTTGCCTTTGAAAACTTAGTTTAGCAAGATCCTAAGTATGACAAACTTTCATCTCTGTAATACCAGCCTGTCAACATCACCATGCATCTGAAACTCACCTCCATGCAAGCAGGTAGAGAATGGCAGTCCTTGGGAACAGAGGTGAGAAAAGCAGTCATGGGCCTGGTATTCACTAACCTGGGCACTTAAAGTCCTTGTAGAACTTCTGCTGCTAACCAGCTGTTATGGTTTGGATGAAATAATGAGACCTGTGGATTGGAAAAAGGCTGAATAAGTTTAACTGTTTTAATAGAAAACAATGACAGAGGCAAATATATACAAGCAAAGATACAGAGCCAGCACCAAGATCCAAACCTCCCACCTTCCCTCCCGGTTGCTATATTACCGCAGCCGAACTTCCCCGGGGTGGGGGGAAGAAAGGGAGGAAACTGGATCCTGGAAGCCTGGACTCAGAAGCGCGGAAGCAGCAAAACTGGGCTGCCAAGCAGGGCTGCCAGAGAGGTGAAGAAGAGAGAGAGAAGGGGGGTTGGCCCCCCTAAATTTATACGTGTATGAAATGGAATACTCAGTTGGTCAGTTTGGGGTCACCTGCCTTGCCTGTCTCCTTCCTATAGGTGTACACTCTCACCCTGCACACCCCCTGACTTCTCAGCAAAGCAACAGAAAAGTTGACATTCCAATTCTCAAGCTGTAACCCAAACATTCAGGCTTAAGCTATTAGAAGATGATAATGTGTTCTGAAAACATACTGCCAGCTTTCAGAGGAATACAGTCACTTTTAAAGGAACCCTGGCTAGAAGCAATACCATCTTAGCAGAATTAATTCTGCTCCAGCCCAAACATGGACACCAGGCTTCTCTGTTGACTGCAGTTGTGAGACATCAGTGTATCACTGACCAGACCTTGAGTGTAGTAGGATGGTTCTATGCAGTCAAAAAGGCAGCAGCTAGAAGATCAGTGCAGAGATAGGGCTTGCTGACTCTCCAAGCATGCTTCACAGCCAGTTGGGTACTTGTGTAATGTGACTTTATTTTTTTAAAAACTGAAGCAGATTTCAATCACTGCAGCAACCTACAGTGAGGATGAAGGTTCTTGAAAATTAATCAAAATTAAATCCTAAAATATACAGTTAAAGTATACAAATAAAATGCTTAGCTGCAGCTAGCATTTTCTCTGAAGTCAGCATTTACTCAGTAGGATAGTGCTTATAAATCTTAAATTCAAGCTCTGTAGTGAAAAAGATGAGGCAAGACTTAAGATATTAGCGAGATAAAGTTGAGTGGAAATTTTTAGTATCTGTTAGATTAAGATTCTTGAAATTTTGCACTTGGTACTTAAGTGCTGAATATGGTTAAAAGTTTCATACACCTCTTCCAATGAGCCATCACTGAAAAGCCTCAAATCCGTAAAATGAGTAATGACAAAGATGACAAAAACACTTAGAAAAAACAATCCTAAATATAAATTACAGTTTTCCCATGGAGGAAGACTTCAGCCTGTAGCAAATGGAATAAAAAACTGACAGAGGTTATGGCAGTGTGGTAGCAAGACGAATAAGCCTTTATTGAACAAAAGCAGAAACCTTCTATACCTTTTTTACACCCAGTTACAAAGCTTACAGGAAAACATTCACACACACCTACAGGGTCAGCAAAAGTAAATACAGAGCTAGAAAAACATGTTTTTCTAAATTCGTTCTTGTTTTTTAACCTTGTAGAATATGACTTTCTCATAATATCATGCTTCATAACACCAGTGTTCTCAAAACATCTTAACCAAAATGATTCCAGGCTCCCACGTTCAGCCCACTTGCATAGCCCGAAGAGCCTGCTGTGTCGAATCACTATATAGTTCTTGATACAATGACCTGTTTCATATAATGCATACCTGACGTTTTCACTTCTTCTACTTAAAGTTCTATTTGCTGACTATAATTATTCTGTTCTCTCAACATTCTTCTTATGCCCTTTTTCTTAATCTCTTAGCAGCTACAAATTAATACAATGTTGGATTGTCTGCTGCAGTCTCCCAACACCTTTCTACATCGTTAAGCTGTAGAGCAGCTTCCTGAATTGTTTGCAGCTATTTCCCTTTAAATTGTGTATGATTAAGTTGTTCTTACCAGACAGAGTCCAAGTCTGAGCAGCAGAGAAATGCAGTATGGAGAAACTTAATTTTATCTCCTAGCTGATGATGTTTTTATTGGATACAACTGGTGAAATGTAAACTTGTAGGAAAGACAGGTTTCCTCCTTAGGGAAGGAGACATCCCTGGTAACAGCCAGAGCTGCTAAGCAAAGTATTTAAAATTAGAATAAATAATTGGGTGTAGTGTGCATCTTAATCATTAGCAGGCTTATCTCTAAAGGTACTAGACATCCAACTTTTGCAGGCTCTCACAGGAGCTGTAATACATGAACTCATCAATTCTGTTGACAGAGGACACTTAATGAGATCAGACCACAGTTTAATCTTCAGCTCTGATGGAATCCAAATGTATTACTATCATGAATTTTCAAGTAAGACTGTACTTGAGTTTAATCATGGCTTGATAGCTACGAGGTGGATAGTGTTTGCAGGGAAGAAGAGTTAGATGTGAAACAGAAAAGTATAGTTGAAAGGCCATCTTTGTTAATACAGTTGTAGATGTAAAAATACCTGTTCCCAGGTCATTGCAGTCTCAAGATTTGATAAACAGGAGTGCAATCACCAGTACCATGTTCCTTCCACCTGTGAATAATGAACAACCCAGCAGATGACCCTAAAATGCTACTGTGCCAGAGTAAGGTACACAGTCAGTACCTCTTGCCTAGCAGATGATCTGGATGTGGGAGTCATCAGCAGTACATCAACACATCTCTTGTGGTGACTTATGTTATTCTATCCTGTGTAATAAGACCACTTGATTATCCCATAGCTGAAGTTTTTTTCTGAACCTTGTGGACAGTGTAAATGAACTTCAAAAACGTCTAGTACTGAGTTAGAACAATTTCATATTATTGGAGAAATGCATCTTTCCATCTAAAGCAAAGTCAGCTGCATAATGGTAACTGCATGTGGAGTAAATAGTGTGAGCTGTTGCCTCCAATACATGGCTTAATAGCTTTTCTGCTGCCTTCAGCAGCTGAGAAGTGAATCTCCTTGTCTCATCTTCCTGACAAAAGTGTTTTATACTTCGTGACATTTTTCTTATCTTTTATGTAAGTTGCTTTCATCAGATGTTTCATTAATTAAAGATACCAGCTCAACCAGTGTGATTTCCACTTCCTTGGTACATTTGCCACCTTACGTTTAGTGTTCTGGGTTCAAGAACAGGAAAGAAAGACAGCTTCTGTCTTGGGCATTCATTTTGTAATGAACTCCTAAGTAACCTCATATAAAAAGGAAAGCTCAAGGAATCAGAGGAGAATTTTCCTAATCCTGTCCAATATTTCTGATAAAAGAGATGGGAAGAGTTTTAATTCAATGCTTGTAAAAAAACAACCACCCCAAAACCAAAACAAAAACCGCAACAAAAAAACCAAACCATCTAACCAAAAACTCAAATTGAGGCTCACAAAACCCAAAAAGCCTTCCCAGACAAGGAAACCAAACAGGTTCCTGATACAGATCCCTAAATGAATTAAGAATAAAATTTTAATTCTGCTTTATAGGTAAAAATGTTTTCACTTTGCAAAGATGGAGCTGCTCCTTGCACTGAGGTGCCCTTCAGAGTGCCTCGTATCTTGACATGATGATAATGCTGCAGTTTAATTGCTGAGGTGTGATGGTGCTAATTCACCCCCTACCAGCCTGGTTTTGGAGGTTTTCTCTGTAAACAGCCAGGCAGACCCAGGAGTGTCAGGAAAAAGTTACTTGTAGTGAGGTTGCATGCTGGAAATAACACTGCAATTAATGGCCAAAGCTATCTGAGGGGTGATCTGTGTTCCTGTAACAGTGTAATTACCACAGTCTTAGGACTGGGATAGAATTTCCTCCATGCTGTCAAACAGTTTATACTCCAACAGACATCTATTTGGGGTTTCTTTTCCCTCTTCTCTATGAAGGTAACAGGTAACAGCTGTTAACTCAGCAAGTTGGTAGTTCAGCTTGTCAGCTACATATGCCAAGTATCTTTTCTTTCCTAACAAGATCCATCTTGTTTCTTGAAATACTTTTTTTTACTCCAAAGAAAGATGTGTACTATAATGAGAAAAAAACCACAAAAAGCTCCATCCACATCCACACTCTTTCCCCAGGGAATATTGACTTCTGCTGCAGGGTGGCTTTATTTAACTGGGAAGCGTTTCTTAAAGCTTTATTCAATATTATTAAAATCAAAGCAGAGAAGATTAATTTCTGCAAGGTCACAGAATTTCTTCTGTGAGACAACTGTTTGCCTATGATGGGCTCTGTGGCAGAATGGTGTCATTATTAGTCTGCAACAGAAATGTGAAAGATTGCCTGGGGATGTTTCTAAGAGTTGCTATATTATTCCTGTTCATTTCCTTAGGGTTTCTGCTTTTTGACAAGCATCACCTTAGCCTTGTCTTTTCAAGAGAATACTAAATCCTTGTTCTTGATGCACAGGAGAACAAAAAGAAAATAAAAAACCCAACACTTATTTCTGAAATCACATGACCGAGATTCTAAATTTATGCCCATATGCCAGTGTAACTCTAAAAAAGCTATTTAATACAGCTCTATTAAGAAATTAAAAGAAAAAGACACATGCACACCTCCTTAAGGAAATTAGTTTTACTTTTCAAACTGTGCCTGCTGAAAAGATCCAAGTTACTGTTACGGTATATTTTTATATTAATATAAGTTTTTCAACTTACTACAGAATAAGTGTACACAGCCCCAAAGCGATGGCCAATGCCTCAATGCTTACAGCGTCCTCTGCTATTCCAATTGCATATTCTGTACAGATGAAATGAAAACCAAGGTCCTGTCAGACAGGTGTTTTGGAGCATTGCTGCTGGTACCATGTTCTTTGTGATAATGAGAAACTCCTTGTTTCTGTGAGTGTAGAATCTCAGTGAATCGATGCTCAGATGTAAAGCCATGATCAAATCCAGCCTTGGCAGTCAGAGCTACCTATTGACTGCAAGTTATTGCTTAGCCAGAATACCATACTACATAAAAATTCAGCAGGAAGGAAAGGCATGCTCCTTTCCAAAACCTAACCTGCACAACTGACTCGCCCTTCAGCCTCACATACAACAGCTGCAAATAATGTGCCTGGATTTCAGTCTAGAAAAGCTGTCGCTTGGAGAGCTGCCTTTATAGCATGTCACCTGGCAGGAATTAAAACCAGATTTCATTTGAAATATTTTGACCTGTGGGCAATAAACATAAAGAAACAGAAATAGTGCAACTGGATGACTTACAGAAAGTGGAAATCTGATATGAATAACAAAACTGTTGATCCTTTTTTTGTACTATGACCATAAGATGCAGAGTACTATACTCCATCAGCTTCAACTCTCCTATTTTCATCCAGAAGGGTATGCTTCAGTGGCTACAAGCAAAGAAAGAGAACTGCCCACAGCCTGGTGAAGAAGCAGCCAGCAACACTGACTTTTTCCACAAATTTCTGTGGGCTTTGAATAACAACAGCTAGTCACTGACCTAGGATGGCACCTAAAAATACAAGAAGTCAGGAAAGTTGACACTCTATATATATTACTTTTGAAGAGCAAAGGATTGAACTAAGAGTACTGTGAAAATGTTTAGTTCTTTATGTTCAACTCTTGTCTTAAGGAAACTTGTTATTTAAAAAAAAATAAAAAATCCAGCCTTTAATAATGCAACTATTTCCTTCTTCAAGGACAAAATTAAAGTTGGTGTGCTTCAAGTTACAAGTTTTGTGACACTTCCTTTGTTCAGATTTAAATAACATGTACACTTTTCAGTGGTACCAAACTCAAACAAATCTACTTGATAGAAGGGAAGATAAACATTCCCTAGAACTGTGTCTCACTTAATGCAAAAGCAAGCAGGAAGCAAAGGAAAATTAAAGGATGGGTGAAATGACAATGGGAATAGTAGTGGAAGAAGAAAATATGAAGAAAAGGCCATTCATAAAAAGATTTTATGTTTAAGCCAGGACTCTGAGGGCTGATAGGAGCCAATAGACCTGGACTCCACTGCCTGCTGCTGCTTCTGCTTCCCAGTCCTTCCATGCCTCTGAAGAGGCCATGACTGCAGAAATAACTTCAATGGTCTGAAAGATTCCAGGAAGATTTGAAAAGGAAGTACAGAGGAGAAAAATTGTTGAGTCAAAGTTATATATTGTAATATTGCCAATGACATGCCACGTGTACCAGTCATTGGAAAAAGAAAGGAATGGGAACTCATCACAAACATATCAAAGGGACATAATAATAATAAATAAATGGTCTGAAGTAAAAATGGGAGTAATAGCAGAAGGGGAAGGAGGCACTGCAAGCCTGTCACAATAGACAGTTTCAGTCACTAAAAGAGCGTTGCCATGGATTTCAATAGGGAGCAACCTTCCAAAGCTGCCTGCAGTCACAGTAAAACAGAAAAAGTTCCCAAATGAGAGCACACTCAAGATCACCTCCAGAAATCAGGAAAAAAGGCTCCAAAATACCCAGTGTTCCCTGACCAAACCCCCAAAGTCTTTGCTTTGGGGTTCTTACAGAAACCTTATTAAAAACACAATGTAAGTGTATTCCCAAAGCAATAATTGAATTGTTTTGTAAGCAATCTATTAAATTACTCTGATGCTTTCTATGAAGTGAGTGAACAATAAACTTCACTTAAGTGTAGGTCTAGCTATGAAGCCCAGACACAGAAACAACCTTGGTTCCCCATCCCTGGCCAATATAATTGCATTAAGGAACCTGATTTATGATAAGTGATGTCTGGCTCTTACATGTGCATCTTATGTGTTAAGAACTGAGCCAGAGATCTAAAAAAATTGAGGTGATTCACAGTCTATAAAAATCAGCATTCCCCAAATATGTACAGAAACACTGAAGTTAAAGCTATAGGGAAACAGATAACTGCTGGCCGTGGTATTAAAACTTAACTTCAGTTCCAACGTTAATACTAGCAAAACACAGAATTACCTTTCATATGCTATTCTAGTATTATTAAATAGTAAGAAAAATCAAAGCTTTCACTCAAAATCACAATGTCCATTATTTGTATTTTTAGTATGCCACGCCACACCTGTATTAAGGAGCTATCCTAACCTTCACTGTACTGAGCAGTCTAATCAAAGATCAGCAGGCTCTAATGTCCACTCATCAAAGCGTTTTGACTCCCATGGCTAAAATAGATTTGCAAGGTGCAGTAAGAGTTTATGCACAAAGTGATCCTTCTGAAGACTTTCTGTGCTAGTTTATTGTATGCTGTAAACTGCTTTTGGAGAGGAAAGTCATCCTTTCCTGTTGTTAACTATAGCACAGTGATACGGATTCTGAAATAGTTTTCAAAGCTCATCTCAGTGCAACCCAGCATTCCTGAAAGAGTACAGTACAGAAATACTCATCTTTCAATTTCAGAAGAGAAATATGTGGATAAAACAATAACAAAACCCTTGACACAATATCCATGCCATAAGATTTTTGGTCTTATGAATATTTTGTGGTCATTTTTACATAACTATCATTCATTAAGACACTGGAACAGGTTGCCCAGAGAGGTTGTGGATGCTCCATCCCTGGCAGTGTTCAAGGCCAGGCTGGATGTGGCCCTGGGTGACCTGGTCTAGTGATTAGCATCCCTGCTCAGTGCGGGGAGGTTGGAACTAGATGATCTTTAGGGTCCCTTCCAGCCTGCCCATTCTATGATTCTATGACAGAGAAATGGTCTTAAAGGTACTGAGAGACACCAGAAAATCAAAACTTTCCGTAGATAATACCACGCAACCAGTGAAATTTAACCTACGTGCACATATCTTGCACAAGCTGGAAGAGGCAATTTTAAATCCTGTTTAGTAACCTCCTAGGTCTTGAGCCATTCTGCTAACTTTCATGGGGTTATTTGCTGATGAAGGAATGCCATCTTTAAATAATTACAGCAATTTTTACCACATAAACTTTTCACTATCAAGATACAAAGAAATACACTGTCAAGTGATATTGTCTAAAGCATGAAAACAGAAGTTTCAAGCGTTCACTGTATGAATAACATCCAACAGCAATTTTGTGAATGCAAATGTCACATATATGTTCACCACACCCATCTTTGGTGCATGTACATGTACATGCAATGGACTCCAGTAGTTCCCAGACATGAATGGTAGTTTTGAAAGCTTATTCAGCTGTGCTTAAAAGCCACTGAAAATTATGATAGAAAATAAACAAGGAAACATAGAGCTAAAAGAAAAAAAAAAGCCAGCAACCTATAGCAAGGACCCGTTTGCTTGTTTTGTTGTTTGCCAGACAGGGGCTTTATTTAGGCTAAGAACAAAGAAGAAAAATTTGGGCCAGGTCTAACAAAAGCTTGTGTTTGTCAATGTCAGAACTGAACCCAAATTCTCTCAGTAATTCTACTTATTCTAGAGGGTTTTTGTGGATTTCTTAGGATGTGTTGCAAGTCAAAATGAGTTGTGTGTGTGCATGTATGTGTGGGTGTATAAAATGTATCAGCTTCACCCTCTTTCAAATATCCCCTGGTAGTTAATGAAAGAATGTAGAATTCCCTATAGATATTTTCAGAAGATCCGTGGTGATTTAGGAACTAATGAATTACTTTCAAAGAGACCACAGAGAGCTTTGCTTCTGACTCAAAAGTCACACTGTAAAATCCCATCTCGCATTCTTGTGTTTGGAATTCTTTTAAGAAGTCATCAAGGTTTTGTTAACTGATGCTGCTTTTTTCTTTTTTTGTAAAATGTAATTCACTACATTGGCAAACATCCATTTTTTCCCCCCAGAAGATGGCTCTGAAGGCTATATTGCAAGGTGCTCATTTTTCTGTACTGCAGTGTAAAATCCTTTTGTATGTGTTCTATTGCAGGCAGCTGAGCCAGAGGAATATGCAGCCAATACACAAATATTTCCTGGAGTATAATTCTTTATTTTGCCCCAGTAGCCTTACTGCAAAAACCACGGTCCATGAATCTTAGCATAAATTGTGGGTAACCTCTGTGGCAAGGGGAGCTCTGGTCTCCCCAGAGTCACTTACTTAGCTTGTCTTCCCACCACTTTAACATGGTATAAAGAGGAGTTCACTCTCCCAAGTCACTACTAATCCTCAAAAATACTGCAAAGCCTCAGATTAATCTTGATGAAAGAAAGGATAAGTTCCATCTAAAATTAGGTTCTTTGTTAAATTAAACTCTTTTATACCTTTCATCCATAAACAATTAACAAAATGCAAATCCTATTGCTTGACTAAGCAAAAGTGTCAATAAAAAGGAGACAAACTTAATTTGCCTTGGCAAAACTGATTTTTGTCTCACCGCCAGCCAATACTCAAGAAGACAAAAATACAATCTCATGCTGTGATTGTCTTGAATTGAATTGCTCCAAGAAAAGAGCTGGCACTGAGCAAGTGGAACCACAATACTAGGTCAGAGAACGCATGAATTAAAGTAAACCAGCAACAGCTAACTTACTATTTCCAAAACTTTGCCTCAATTTTTCTTTTTTGTTTCTTAATGGGTCCGTGGTTTTAATTTTAAATTTCCTGGTCATTTTAATTTTCCTAAGAACAACAATGGCAATTCTAGGTTTCACTATCATTGTAAAAATTGTTTTGAAAGAAACTGTAAGTTAGATTCATTCATTAAAACTGCTGCAGCTTTATTTTGTGTTGAGGCAGTCAGGGTGGTAATGGTTAGCATTACAAATACATGAAGTAGTATGAAATTCCTTAAATATGAATTTGTACCTCATTACATGGTAATAATAATAATAATAATAAAAATTAATGGGCATTTTGCATCTAGGCTAATGATTAGACTATTCTCCAAGCAAATTAATATCATGCTCTTTTTGTTTGAGGAAGAACTCTTAGAACTCATCACAGACAAGTTCACCAACATGTTACAACTCTAAACCCCTCTTTGTTATCTGTAAGTCATGTGGCAATGGACTATTTGTCCCATAAGAAGGTTCAGCAAATTGTTTTAGACCCAGATGAAGTAGATATACCTTCAGAGATTTTCTCTATCATCTGTTGCAGTGAGCATGTTACAGTGGTGCCTCTCCCTAGGGGTAGCTAGTGCCCAATTTAGTATGATATTATCCCTTTAAAAAGCAGTTACTGAAACCTTCTCATCAGATTGAGATTGGAACCTGCTTGCTTAGATAGCCTGACTACTCTGTCCTCTACAGAAATTTAGTAATACTTATGTATACTTAGCATCACCACCTCATAAAACTCGTGTTCTCTCTCCACAAGAGCAATATGATTTGCAGCAGAAGTATGTTCCATCCTTTTCTCTGCTATTGTCAATGTCACGTTCCTCTCCAAGCTGTGCTCAGCAGGAGGCAAGAGCTAGTTCACTGGAGGTCTGTGCAGGAAAGTCCTCACAAAATTTGGCACGACTTTCTTGTCTGGTTCTGCAAGGATCTTTCTCCTGCTTGTTTCTGTTGCATAGTACTTGGTACTTTGTAGTAGATATCAACTTGTAATGACCTCATACCATGTTGGAAGCAGCACCAGAATAAGAATTGAATGTTTTCCTCACTGATCCTTTAATTTTCCTGTCGCTCAGCTTTATTTTTGTAAGATGGATTATTAGTACTTTATTTCTGAGGACCATTGAAGAAAATACTTACATTACAAGCAGTTTGGGTTTTCCCTTGTTTCCAAACTTGGAAGAGTCAGATTTGTTTCAAATCCAGTCACTGCAACATTACCCAGAAGTTTCCTTGGAAAGTAGGAGCTGCTTACTAATTAACTTGTGAAGATAGAGTTTGGGGTGTGATTTGTAACACTGCAAGTTATCTTCATGAACCCTACAGAACAATGTAAGGTTGATAATGATTACATGAGTAAATAGATAGAACTAAAACTTGTTGATACTCTAAGCAGAATATTTTGGGGTTGATCTCATACCTGAACATGATTTAAACTATTTTGATATTAAAAAAACTTGGCCTTGTCTTGTAAAGCCAGCTGGATATACAATCTCTTCATTTAATTACTGAAACACAAAGAAATCTGGAAGATAAACGGAAAGGTTTGGAATTGCACTGTTCTCACTCATAAAGCTGGACAGGGTAATAAAAATGGCAATACTGAATAGATTTAGAGACTGTTTTTCAATGTTAAAAATGAAAACATTCTTTTATGATAGTGGCAAGCTGTAAGTGATAAGATACGAAAGAGAAAAATAGATCATAACTCCTAGTAAATATTTTAAATGGGTTCTGCCAACTAGAATTTGACTCAGAAGACAGCTGCTTCAAGGAGTAGCATTTTAAAGAAGCAGACAAGGAGTTACGCTTATGAGGCATAGCCACATCACAAAATGGGATAGAGTGTTCAGCTTTCCAAGGTACTTCCAGCCACAACATAATACATGCTGGCAGCACTGTTCAGAGAAACTAGCTGGGGACTACGACACAGTAGGGCTACACCAGCATGATGCTGGGCTTGAGCTGGAAAGTCCTTTCTCTGAATAAGACCAAGTAGCATTAACACAGCCCTGTTTTGTCGTGATTACCAGTGTCCTACCCTGCAGCACTAGCACAACCAATGCCTCACCCTTTTAGTTGAATGACCTGGGTTAGACAGTCACTTTTCAAGACTAACTCTCAATGAGGAGTGAGTTGATGACTTATGAAACCAGCTTTAAGATTTCAACAGGATTGTCTGAGCTATCTCAAATTAACAAAGCACTGCAAAATATTCCATGACAAAGGATCAACAGTAGTATGTTTAGAGAGGTTACCGGTCACAGCAGGCATAAAAAGTGTATTCACAACCAGTGGAACCACTGAACTTTGATTGTGAATATGGAAAAATATTCCTGTCTTTCTCCCTTTCCTGCTAAAGTGCCTGAAAAGCCCAGAGCAGAGTCATAATGCATTTAACCAAGTACAATGCTTGCAATAAGCAGGTAGAATCAGTGAAAGTGGAAGTAATTTGGGGTAGATGGCCTGTGGATATTCTGTAAGCCTTATTATCAGGGAAATTGCATGCAAGCATCCAAAGCTATTTCTCACTTGAAAGAAGTAAAGAAAATCTGTCTTCATCCTTTCCTGCCTTTAACTGCTCTTATAATTTTCTGTATCATAAACCTCCCTTCTTTCCAGAAAAGCAGAAGGAAAAGAGATCCATTTGGGTCACATTACTTCCAGATAACTATCCTCCTTCACCTGTTTCAGATTGTGCTGGAAAATTCTCAGTTTACCCTGGTAATTTCAGGTTTTCACACACAAGTGCTTGCTAGACAAATTCATCTTATATTAAGGCAAGTTTGTATTCAAAACACCCACACATTTTTACCAGACAATAATTCCCTTAGGTTGCACTAATTATCTCCTCTTTGCAGTCTGTACCATTACATGAGCCAACTGAACCATTCTTCCTTTTGCACCACACTTACACAGATAAGAGGGCAATGCATTAAATTTCATAGAATCATGGAACAGTTACAGCTGGAAGAGACCTTGAAGATCATTGAGTCCAGCCTTTGTCCTAGCCCTATCAACTTGCTAAATGATGCCCCTCAGTGCAACATCCACTCGTCTCTTAAACACCTCCAGGGATGGTGACTCAAGCACCTCCCTGGGCAGCCTGTTCCAATGGCTGACAACCCTTTCAGTAAAGAAATTCCTCCTAATATCTAACCTGAACCTCTCCTGGTGCAATTTCCATCCATTTCCCCTCATCCTATCACTCTCCACTAGGGAGAACAGACCAATCCCTGTCTCTCTCCAGCCTCCCTTCAGGTAGTTATAGAGAGCGATGAGGTCTCCCTTCAATCTCCTCTTTTCCAGGCTAAACAGGCCCAAATCCCTCAGTCTTTCCTCATACAGCTTATATTCTAAGCCCTTTACCAGCTTGGTAGCCCAATTTAGTGACACTAAAGTTGTCTTGCTTGTTTTTCCATACACATTTACAAAAGCCAATAAACAAATGATCACTTTTATGCTTATACATACGTAAATCACAGATGTAACTTTCATGCTTATACATATATAATATGCTAGAAGCATTAGAACCAAGCTGTTTCCCAGGGTGATAAAAAAACCAAACCATGTTATATTGACTTTGGTGAGGTTTAGGGTCTGTTTTTATTCTCCTTACAAAAAAAGAAAGGCAAAATAAAGTGTGCTGTTATTTGTGGTAGGCATTTGGAGAGGGAAGAAAAAATTAATTTATGGGACTCAAATCCATGAGATATAAAAAATAAAAACATCTTTGTGTATATTTTATTCTGTCTTATAAAGTTTTATTCCACTATATTAATTTAATTCAGCTTTCTCAATCACTTTCTAGATAGAGTGAGACTCTTAAATAACTTTAAAAATAAAAGTTTTAAGCTCTTGAATCAGTAAGATGGATGATCTGTAGACTATTGTACAACAGAAAATGAAGAGAAACTGAAAAACAGATAAAAAAATAAGCGGATGCACAGTAACTTTGAAATCTCCTAGATGGATGTAGTGGTTTATGCCAGGGCCTCAGTAAGGCTACTGAATTTTAGAAGTGCACACTGAAACTATTGGAGGTAATACCACTGCAGTTCAGTGGAAGCAGATCTGAGACACTCAGACAATTGCAGACCACACTGAAAAGCATATCCAGAACAAAGAGCACATGTTACCAAGAGAGAGAATAGAGCTGTGCAAGGTATTCATAGAAAAACACAATTCGAGTAGAAGTTCTTGAAATTCTGGTTGCTATACATTTGAAGACTTCAGCCTAGGGTTGATGAAAATGTTTGTGAGCCTTGCAGATAAGCCTGACCTCAATTCAGAATGAAACTGGGTTGATAGGCAAGCCAGACCAAACCAACACAAAACAAACAAAAGATACCTTTAGCCTGGTTTATCTCAAGGGATGGTAATTTTTTACATTGTGTGAGTAAAAAAACATCAGCCAACTTAATGAAGACAGAGGCTAGATTAGCACTCTAGCTAAATCTAGAAATATTCCAACAACCTGAAAACTTGTTCAGAACTTCTATCTTGTAATTGCAGTAATACATTTTCAGTAGACTAAAAGCCTCTGAAGTATGTTTAAGCTGTGCTGCTGAGAGAACTATTTGGTTTTCAAGATTACAGCAAAACCTCTGTAGTATCATATGCTTGTTTTTTATGAACTGGCAAACATCCATTGAGACCAACAGGTTTGTTAGAGGCAGCAGTATAGCTGAAAGCATTGTAAACATCAATTCACATCAGCTGAGTGAAAAAATAAAATCTATTCCAAGCGAAGTTAAACAAAAAACAAATCACCACCTCCTTCACATACCCTTAAAAAATCCCAGTTTACCAGCTGTGCCAGCAAATAGGGAGAAAGGAGTCACAAATTTGCCTTTGAGCAAAGCAGTTGGGCTGAGACACACCAAAGTAGATGTTGCACTGGGCTGGCAGATAGGAAAGTGCAGAGCTGGATAGAGCAGCTACAGAACCAAGTGAGTGCTCTTGCTTCTCTACTGAGCCTCTAAAACAGAAGTGTTCTGGTTTGGTTCAGTGGAATTTGAATTTAAATCATTTTCTGCAATGATTTCAATTACATTTTCATAGACATAGTGAACAAAAATATTCTGTTCCCCTATTCAGTGCATTCTTTTTTCTCTGCCTTTTCCTACTCTCCATTTTAGTATGCAAAGTTCTCAAAGTTTAAACTTTCAAGATTCACTCTTACACAAAACAAAAGCTATTTCAGTATCAAAATCTCTTTCTCTTAATTTAGGCTTTTAAATGCACATACAAGTTCTGTTGTGCAACTCACCCCAAACTTCTCCTTAAGTCAATTTTGCCAAATTCAGTCACTTACTGTTATGATGAACCACTGAGTAATGGTTAAATCTGTAGACTCCAGATGTTAATGTCTGGGGGAAAAAAAATACAGAAAATATGTTAAAATAAAAAAAAAAAAATCTGAAATAAGTGCTTGTTAAGTTCATTACTTTCACAAGACTCCTACACAATAAATTCTTGGTATATGTGAGTAAGTCATCTTCAGCATATGTCATTCAGTAGCCTTTAAGAACTGCCTCACAATCTGAAGAGAGTGAAAGCTAATGCCATCTGTTTTAGCACAGCACCAGCCTGATTTATGATGGGATTAACACAAACTGCCACGTTCAGAGGAATCAGAGAGAACCAGACCAGCCTCACTCACCACAATTTTAGTTGAGGAACAGTGACAGAGGACTGTTTAACTCACCAGACATGAATTCTGCAGGAGATATGGAGATATCCTTCCCTTGCCAGTCCCTGCAGAGTAGTCAGTACTGAGAATAGCCAATGGAAATCAATTAAAAGAAAAGGCAAACAAACCTGAAACTGAAAGGAAAGGTGGTGAGAGGTAGCAGGCACTTTCAATCTGCATTGTGAGCAAGTTAATGATACTCAATCACCAACACCTGAGGCAACAATTGGGGCACTTGGCTTTTAAGTGTTCTAAACTTTGATATTAAGTTGTATGTAATATTTTCAACAAGGATAATTTAGTCTTTGGGAATCTTGTTTTTTTGAATAGGTCTGTGGGAACAGAGGGAAATGAGAAGAGAAAGCAAAATGTCATGGACCTATAAACTTTGGTTAATTTAAATTACTACAGTACTAACTTGTCCTTTAGAAAAATATGATTTCTTTTCACATTTACAATGATTTAGAGGGCCAGAAAAGCAACATAGGCTGAATAAAATTTGACTAAGTGCTGTTGAGCACAAAAGGCAGAATTTAAGTCACTAAAGGATTAGCTAGATAACAATATTTTTCTGCTCAGAAAAAATATTTTTCTTTTATTTCTAACCTGCCAATTGTCCTTTGATAATTCACCTGTATGAATTGCATAAAAGTATTTCACTTAATCTCTGAAAAACAAGCCAGAGTCTCAATGCACCTCCTGCTAAGTAACTATCTGAAAGGAAATGAACTGATGAACACTGCTGTCATGGACCCTGCTCTTACAAGCCCTTATGTTGAGTATTCATCAACTCAATCAACTGCCTTTTCTGAGATTATGAGAAAATGTGAGTCAGTATTCAAAATTCCTAAAGTTACTCCTGTTCAGAACACCTTTCTGTAGAGAGTAAACTTTGTAATCATATGCATGAGGATATGTCCCAAAGGCCCTATACCTCTGATGTGGAAAAAAAAAATCCAAATTAAAGTAAAATATTTTCAATTCAGTTGCCTGGAGTTACACATGCTAAAAGGGGATTTTGTTCATTGGTAAGCCTTGTACAAATGCAAGTCCTCAAGTTATTAAGGAGTCAAGAGGTAGCCATGCAGCTGATCTTTACTGTTAAGTTTACCAGCCCCCTCCACTGTAATCTGTGGTCTACCCTTGTAATATTTGAGGGATTTGGTACACTTAAGATCTTGCTGCTTCTTCTGCTTCTCTGATCTCTTCTTTTCAGCTACTGCTTCAGTAACAAATAGCACTACTTGAAAGTTCCTTAAGTGCCTTACTATTGTACCACTCTGTACCTAAGACCCATTAAGGTTAAAAAGTAGTGGGTTTTTTGTTCTGGGGTATCAAATAGTATGTGTTCTCAGATTATGCATAGTATTTACAGAGAAGACATGTAAACAGTGCTGGAAGTCATACTTGGGGTAGTAGCAGCCATGTTCTGTGTAACAGCAGACAGAGTGTGAGGAAGCAGGAAAGCTATGTTCAGCCCCTACTCTCAAGCTGAGGAGTTCAAATCCATGCCACTTTGCAGGAGAAGGCTTTCATACTCAGGGAGAGAACAGCTTTTACCCTCTCTGTGGTTGAAGAAAAAGGAACTCAATATCAACCAAGCACACGGTAGCAGATGAGCAGATATACTAGGGAGTGTAATACAATAGCAAGCATTTGTAATTACATTGCTGATCAGGAGAGGAGATATCCAGGGATTTGATATCTATTTACAGAGTCATCTCTGCTTCCAGGAGCTCTGTACAGGTCAGGTACGTACTCATTCCTTGTTGGTGTCTTCAGCCCTGCTCCACGACTGTAATCCAGAGCAGTAAGAGAAGGTTCTCTGTGCTATATTGTGCATTCTGACACACTCTGCCAGTGTGGGAAACCACAGTGATATAACAGAAGTGGAGAAAGACTCACACACAAAGCCTGGCATTTCCAGCACCGTTCAAGGAGAAGGACAAGTCTGCTTTCCCCAGGCAGACCTGGAAAATTAATGTGTGCCTCCAAATCTCTTGAAGCAATTGAGAAACTTTGCCAAGAAATACATAATAAAAGAAGAAAATGCTCCCTTCTGTCCTTTCCTTGACTCCATACAATCCCAGAAAGGTTCTTTGAGATAAGCAATCATCCACTATTTTTAGGAGCAATTATTTCTAAGGACAGAGGTCTCATCCAGGACACCTTCATGTAGCACCTCAGTTCTTTGGAAAGAAAGACATTTCAGCCATTGCTGTGTTCATCTTTTTTGAAAGCTCTAGAAGCTGGCTGGTTTGGATCTTATTTCTAGGTACCTTTTCCTTCCCCTGGAGTCTTCACGAGGATGAGATGGTCAGGTTCAACCACTGTAGTGTTGCATTTGTGGGTGTAAACATTACCAGATATGGTCATAGAAGCTTTGCAGCGCAGAGGAGGAACAGAGCTACGTGTCATGTCTGTATCAGCCATGCACCAGACTTTACTAGTGATGTGAATGACAGAGTTGAGATGTTTGTTGCTTTTATTTTTTTTACAGAGTAAGTGGAGTTAAGTGTGTGCAGGGAATGTAAAGAAGGGGAAATAGTTTAAGGAATATGATTGAACTAGAGTAGCTCTGAGACCACATGTGGGACTAAGACTAGCACAGATACCAACAACAGCAGTCTGGTCTCCCTAATGCAGTTAAACTCCCACTCTGTGTTTTCCTATCACAGAGCAGAAAAAGTCAGTCTCAGGAAACTCCAGTCAAGACCGGGTACAAAGCCAGAGAAACCGAACACAAATCCTTAATTTATAATAAGAAAATCAACAATAAAGGCAGATTTTATGTAAAGAGTATTAGCCTCTCTTGGTTAACGCAGGAACGCATTGCATTGAGGGAAAAGCAGTGAAGCAGCCTGGTGTGTAGCCCATTCTTACAGAATTGTTCATGTTGGATTTTTGTTAGATGAACACAATTTACTCCCAAATAAATTAAGTGTTTTATTGACTGGGTTATATCTCTGTTGGTTTATAAAGGAAAAATATGTCAGAGTTTTATTTTTCTTTGGTTTTTACCTTGCCAAGAATCCTAACCAGTGTGCTAACAGACAAGGTATGTCCTGGCATATAAGTTGGATGTAAACAAAAAAAGTAATCAGATTTATCTAGCTTTGAAGTATGGCTCTATAATGAACACATTTGAAATTAAACCAATTATTGCTTCAGAAACAGAGATGATTACATCCCCTGATTGTTCCAGGCATTACTAAAGTACATAAGACAATCACATGCAATTGGTCTAAATTGAACATCCTGAACTGCCTGGAGCCTAAATTGAGAAAATGGAGAACAATACCAAAGACCTATAAAATGTTAATATTTTCTTGATAGAATGATGAATTTATACTGTATGATTCAGTTCTCATTCCAAAACTTATTAAAGCTTTGTCTCCTGCTGGCTGACACATACTGTTATCCCAGCTCCAAACATCATGTACAATATGACTTAAGATTTGCTTTTGAAATTTGGTTTTCTGTTCTTATACCGTGTAATGTATCCAGTATTCGTGTCTGTGGTGTTTACAGCCATGTGTTAATACAAATATAGTAAGAGTAGAGCATAGATATCATCATCATCATCATCAT
>VWZO01005308.1:0-104256 GCA_013396975.1 Bucco capensis | reverse complement strand
CTAGGGAATTCAACTGTTGGACTGATTTAAGTTCTGAATCGCCAATGATGATATGAGGATGATGAAAAACTTCCTGAGGTGCAGGTTGATATAAAACTTGTGTTTTCTTTAAACTAACTTCCAGCCCAAGAAGTTGGGCATGCTGGGCGGGCATGCCCGGGCATGCCTGGGTAACCCCCCTGGCTCTGACATGCCAGGTGGCAGGCGCTGGGTCCGCAAGGCAGCCATGCACCCGACCCCGGCCCCCGGCTCCAGCAGCCATGCTGGGCAGAGGCATCCACCCCTGGACGCCACCCCGAGCGTACCTGACCCGATCCTGACCCCAACCTCCATGCTGACCGCCATGTGGACAGGGGCTCTCCACCACCCCACTCCCCCCCACCCACTGGGGCCCCATTGGCTCTTTTGGGCAGGGACCCGCCAGTCACCGCCGACCCGACCCGAAACTGCCGCCATGCCATGCCGGGTGGGCGGGGACTGCTTGCCTTCCACTCTACTCCCTCCCACTTATTGGGGTCCTGTCAGCTCCGTCGCTGTCCTGCCACGGTGGAACTGCTTGTCCAGGCTGTAGGCACCGGGTACTTGAACCCTAAGGGAACAGCTGTGAGAAAACGGGCAGTGATAGACCTCAGCCTCAGCTGATAGAAATCTGCTGCATGTGCGCTGCCATCTTGACCGGAAGCTCAGAGCATAGATATAAATCATAAATATAAAATCACCTGTACTGAAAATAAACATTATTTTACTGTTGGACAGTAATGGGACTTCACAGTTATTTCAAAGCTTTGCTTTCCCACCACTTACATAACCCTACAAGGGGAATGAACCATTGTTATTAATAATGTGTTCTAATAAGAGAAATTTTAGAAAGCCTTCATTCAGTAATTGTTTCTCCTGTTACAGTTTAAATTCTATTGATCTATCTAAAATTTAAAAGTAGTATTTATTCCATTATTCTTAGTTACCATTTTCCAGCTGGATGTATAGAACAGTTAGCACATAAATCTGACAGGATGGTTGGTGGTCAGACATAGGATTCTGAGGAGGGAGGGAAAAGAAATAACATATAAGGAGGCAGATCCTAAAGATGCTTCAGCTGGTATAACTAAATGATGACAGCTTTAGGGTCTATGTGGTTCTCAGTCAGTTGTAACCTGGCTAGGAGAGGGGTTTTTCCCATTTAATACATTTTCTGGAATATCAGAGGTAAAAATGAACACTCTATTGTGTCCAAATTGGGAAACTCTCTCTATGAGTTGCTTCATAGTGTTTTTAAATGTCATTCACTGTTATGGTTACTGCTTTGTGAGATGTATTTTAAATTATATGTAATGAGCCTGGTATGAAAGAAGCAAGTTTCATCATGGCTGAAAGAGAATTATTTTGAGCTATCCTTTAGAGCTTTTGACATCCATCAAATTGATTTACAGGTTTAGTTACATTCCTCACACATGCATTCCACAAGCCTGAACGACACAGTCAATTTCTTTAGGAAAATCTGAATTCTAGACAGGAAAAGCATTAAGTAATTCACATACTCTCTACCAATAATCTACCAAGATTAGTGTGTATTGTCACTTCCTGCAATAAATGGGCACAGGAATCCATTAATGAGAGGACAATGATTTCTGTTCTCAGCAACAAGGAGCTTGATTAACAGAGCACATGCTGTAATTTTAAAAAGTCTCAAAGGAGAGTCAAGAAATTTCTGTACTGGAACCTGATTAAACATTATATCATTTTTATGGATTCCAAATACTATTTAGAGATCACAGATGGGAAAATCAGTTTCAGTTGGAAAATGATGAGACTGTTTTATGACATTATCTTTTGTTAGCCATTAAAGTTTATTAAAGATACCATAAGCTACATTATTCCTCGTCTATTTGCAATTTATAGTGGATGTGCCAGTGGAATACACTAGAGCAGAAAATGTTATTTAAAGTAAGCTAGCTGTAAATGCATAAAGTCTATGCAGAAATGATGTTTAACACTTCTCTCTTCACTTCCATAGAAGCAGCATTTGATAATATAGCTCCACAAATGAAGTTAGTTCCTTGAAGATAACAACTAAATTTTACTGCTCCTACCAATCAATGAGCAGTGCAGTTTCAGTTTCTGCACCTGCTGTTGTACTGCACGTAGTACAAAACCAAAGCTCCTAAACTATTTTCAGTAGTCATATTCTTATACCGTGTTGGGATCCACATAGATGAGACATTTTCCCACATTATCTTAGCTACTTAATCCTACAGTATTCTCCAGACATGAATGTATCATAGCGGAAAAAAATCCCACAAGACTATTCCTTCCCTTCAAAAACTGGCCTTGGTCACAAAGGGGTCCTTTCGTGCAGTGAGTGACTACATAAAACACTTAAGATGTGGCAAAGCTCTTTCATTCTTTCATGTCCATAGCAAGGCAAACATACACTCCTAATTTCCTGGTATACAGGTGTGCCAACTTCCCACTGCTGAAGCACTTCGGTTCAAAGTAACATGATTCCCCTGTGGCTAAGGTGTTTTCATCTGGGAATATAGCCTAAGTTTCAGTTTCTGATTCAGCAAACCAAATGAAAACAGCTGCTACTCTTTTCATGAACAATAAAAAGAAATATTTTTCTCTTTACATGTTAATTGTTATAAATCTTGCTTTCGAATAGTTTGTTGACTTCATGCTATGAAGTCAGCTCAGAGCTGTGTGCTGTAAGATAGGCATTTAAGCTATGATGATGCAAGTCTTGATTACAGCACATTCTTATTAATATGGGGGAGTGTGTGGGCAAGTGTGGAGTTTTTTTGGAGTTTTTTCAACCAAATGTTTGAAATAGGGTATGTTAACTGTGTTAAAAGTAATTTCTACCTTACAATTTTAGGGGTTTTGTATACTGGTAAGTATACTTTTGCTATCTAGGTGAAGACAGACCTTGTTCCTTTTATCATTTAAGAGCTCGCAGATAGATAGGTCTTCACCAGGTTATTTCCAACAACTAAATTATTCTGATAGGCATCTGGTATTTCTTTGGTTCATTTTATTTACTTACAAGGCATACACATTATATCTTCATTTCCAGCTCAATGCCAGTTTCTCCCTATGGAGGTTTCTGAACAGATAGAAACTCAGACTTCTGGTCTCTGTGCAAACCCCATGAGAAACACTTCACTTCTTCACCCAGATATTGCAATTAGTGCTTTATCCAGCTCTGCTTTTTCAGTTGCCTCCTGTGGTATCTGTCAATGTCAAACAGTTACACACACGAGGACCACTATTCTTAACGAGTATCCCTTTTACCCTTCCCAGTTTAGTTCACACTGAGCTCTCTCTACACTCCTTAGGCCAGGATCACAGTTGCTTATTTTAGGTATTATGAAATAGAGAAGAATTTTCCCCCCTTGAGAAGGCAATTAGCTCAGCATGTACATTGCACACGAGGAAAACCTTCATTAAAAAAATTGTCATCTGGGAAAAGTAATTGATTTGAGCGAGTAAGGGCAGAGACACAAGGTTCAGAGGGCAGAGACACTACTTTAGCTGATTTTGATACTAGCTGCTTCCTATTAATTTCCCAGCTTGCTACTTCCAGAAGAGAATAAGGCAGGTAAGAGGATATGTAGTGTTAAAATTATTTAAGTAAGTTTTGCAATAGGATTTGTCAGTCTTCTTATAAGGGCAGGAATTATTTTGCATTAAGTAGCAGAAACAGAAGCATTTTTAAAAAAGCCAGTTTCACTTGCTGTGAAGCTGACATTTGCTTTAAGCCCAGAATTAATACTAATAATTTTCTCTTATGTATGTATGGCTAGGCTTCACAAACGAAGATCCAGGGAGGGCTCCACCCACGCTCCTCATCAGTGCCTTTTCCAAGCGCGCTGATAAAAAGAGGATAGCAGATAGCACCCTTGAGCCTGCACAATGGATTTTTTTTAGGTGAGACACAGCATGCGCAGATCTGGACCCACCCTGTAGTCCTAAGGTTCATCTGCCAGGGCCTAGCAAGCTTGGACACTGGGAGCAAAAGTACTGCATCTGGTAAAGAACAACCCCATGTATCAGTACAGGCTAGGAACTAACCTGTTGGAGAACAGCCCTGGGGAAAAAGATCTAGGAGTCCTGGTAGATAGGTGGATGACCATGAGTCAGCAATGTGCCCTTGCGGCCAAGAGGGCCAAATGGCATCCAGGAGAAAAGCCCTGGAGGAACTACTACTCCCAGGGATCCAGCTCAGGAAGATGGGATCTCTGAAAATTCAAGTGAAGTTATATCAAGAATCCTGTTCTGAGCTTGAAGGCCTAAAATGGAAAAGGTGGTGAGGAGACAGAGACAAAATTCATTCTGACTAAAGCTGATTGTTGCTGAGTACCCAGCTCCCAGCCGTGTAAGTCACAAGAAGCAAAGCTGAGAATCATGCAAATACACCCTAAAATCTTACAGGTGAGTTTCTATCAAACCACTGATAAGCTGAACGAGAGGCATGGTTATATTTCAGGTTCCAAACATCAGAATTTGCCACTTTTTTTTTAATTTTCTCCATGAAGCTTGGAGTTTTCTGTCTTTTCTGCCCATCTCCTGCCCAACTGTATAGCAGTTGTCTGGTTTTGTTGCAAGTTTTCTGGGAAATGATTTTGTGCACAAAAGTGAAGAGGCAGTTATTACAACTTTGAGAAAGGCTTATTGCTAAGGACTTTGCATTTCAATTGTCATGTGAGTTTCATTACCTCAGAAGTCAACTTCACACCATGAAGTTTGCATGGAATACACTTTACCTCAGAAAAACAACTGCTGCGTTTGGATGCTCTTGCTCATTTATATATATGTTAAGTCATTTTTATATATGTTTTTATATATGTTAAGTCAGGATTTGTATAGTCAGAAGGAAGCATAAATTGAGCATTTGTGATAATATATAGGAAGAGTACTATATATCTGATCAAACTTCCTGTAACAAGCCAGGAATGGTTCAGACAATTTCTGGTTGTAATAACACAGCAGGTAGCTCAGAATTTCCCAAGTTAACTCAGGTATCTGCATCCCCAACAGATGTTTTCAGACTCATACAGTAGTTATCCATATTTACATATTTATTATCCTTCAGAAAAGTGATGACAAAGCAGCATTCCATCCTTAAATTTATGTAACAGAGAACTTCCTTAACTTTCATGGCCCTTCCCGGGTCATTAAAAGGTGAATTTTCTTCCTTATGTACTTTCTTTAAGAAAAAATAAAAAAGTTTTTAAACCCACATATTGTGCTGAGTAAGTCTACAGCTAGCTGAAGTATGTTGATCTAGGCACATATCCAGTCAAATCCATGAGGCAAGGCTGACAGAAATTCTGGATGGCACCACTCCTTCTCAGAAAAGTGTTTCAACACATTTCAAAACAAAAAATGTGAGCCAAAATTGTAAGCACCCATCTGGTATTTATCTGCAATTCTGCAGAGGAACCACTTGCCAAAGGATCAAGTTGTGTTCTGCTTGATCAAAAGCATGTAACATCCCAGTAAACATTTAGATCCCATCCTATCCCTCCCCCCCCACTCAATCAGACATCTATGGTAACACAGTACATAAAGATAGTCAAAGACGTACAAGCAATATATGGAAACAGAATCCAGAAACTCTGTGTTACAAATCTAATCAGCATGCCATGTGAGGTGAGTCTCTACAGGTATNCGTACAAGCAATATATGGAAACAGAATCCAGAGCACACAGTTCTCACAAAGAAAGTTGAAGAGCTCTCAGTAACCAACCAGATCTGCCAAAGTAGCTTCCTATTCATGCCTGCAAAAAAATCACATATTCCAGCATATGAAGTCAGATGATTACACCAAATTGGCTATTCCACTTAACTTTGAAATCTGGATTTCCATTAATGGCAAGGACACTGCCTGATTGACTTGTTTCTCCCAATTCATTCCTGCATCGCTTCTGCTGTGGGACCCTCCTTTTCTCTCCAGAACTTCATCTATTCCATCATACAGGTCTTTGATTTACCATCTATTAAGTTATTACATGAAAAGAGGCTGTACTTGCTGCTCTTCATTGAAAGGACTCTTAGCAGAGACACTGCAGCTAACACTGGACACATTTCCAAGGCATGCTAGTGCCTCTTCCAGCCTGTGCTTTCTCACCCAATTTCCATTTTGCAGCTTTGATACCTAAAGTAGCTCTGACTCTAGTCATCCAGCATTTCTCACTCTATTGCTAATCACCTGTTGTCTTTAGAACAGCACAGTAATTTCTGTGTCTTTCATTTCTTGGTGAATAAATTGCAAATGGAGGTTCAGCTATTCTCTCCTCTTGAACAGTGAACGGACACTGCTCTGAACAACTAAACTGTCAGTACATGAAAAGAAACCTGCAGCAGTGAGCAGAACCAGGGTGGGTGGCATGGGGAGGCATTTCTTAATGTTTCCCAAGTTAGTTAAGCTTTTCTGAAACTCTGTGTTACAAATCTAATCAGCTTGCCATGTGAGGTGAGTCTCTACAGGTACAGAGAGAAGAGAAACTCCCAACCCTATTGTGGAAGAACACAACTAAGAGGTCCAAGTCTTCATCATTCCTGATATGTTACCATTCATTTACTGTGCTTTGAGATACTTCAAAATTTGCATCTCTCTCTGAAAGTTTGCACTGCGATATACTGGCTTGAAAACAAAATGCACTGATACAAAGGCAAGGAAAAGTAACATCTTGGGTATGTGATCTATTATATCCTATCTTCAGCGTATTTTCCCAAAGGCAGGTTACCCTGTTGTTTTCACAGAAACCACACCAGAACAGCCACATAAGATGGATATAAATACAGAAGGAAAATAAGATGAAACAGAGGAAGAAGTAAAGTGAGATATTGATGAATTAAGTTGCTACATTTTGAGATTTATAAACTGGAATGATGTTTCAAATGTAGCCATCCCTAAACAGAGACTGTAATTTAGACCTCATGTCAACACATTGAAACCTCTCAAGGAAGAGAGAACCCTGCCTCATGTCTAATTTGAAATATTTTAAGTACCTGCCACGCGCTTTGGCTGATGAGGTCTAAAACACATCTACAATACATTCTGTGATTACATGCAAATAATGAAGCTGAAGTACATTTGTCTCTCTCTTTTTTCTCTCTGTCTAATTTGTCTCTCTCTGGGAGCTTTTATGTTTAGCACTCATTTGTACTCCTATAACATATCTATGATTTGTTGTTTTATTTAGAAATATACAAAGCATTAAGTCAAATATTACCTCTTGTTCATATTTCATTCTGCAAGCTACACATATTCAATAATACATCCACTGTTAGAGCCTGCAATAATGATCTTCTGACCTTTATGATTAAAAACCTGCCAATGACAGATGGGTTTTGATGAAGTGAAAAATGTCACAAAGCCATTAGTTATATGTTCAATGGAAGAAAGTTCCCTGCATCAACAGAAAAATTCTTGCAATTAAGACTCAGACTCAGGAGGCCTTTGCTCAATTTACAGTACTAGCACCATATTCCCGTTTGATTACTGCAAAAGGCACTTGGGATAAATCTCAGAAGTAATTAGTCTTTGCATTTCCTAGGGTCATGTATCAGTGTCAAGTTTAGAACTGAGATTTCATGCTCCTCCACAATCTGAGAAGATATTCATGAACAGGGAGGAGCAAAGCACGGAAAGGACTTGGAATAGAGTGTCTTCTCTATCACCTATAAAAGGTAGATGAGCTGCAAGAAAAGCAGAAGATAATCATCAAGGTAACTGTTTAGTTGTGTGGTGCTGGTGGCCTTTACTTCAGATATGTGCATTCACAAGGGCACTTGCAGTTCCATTGCCTTACTTGGTTCGTGGTTTGAGAAGTCACTTACATGCAAAAGAATAGCACGGATACTCTCAGAGCTGGTTCAAAACGTTATAAAGTTAAAGACACCTTTCCAAAAACTTCAATTCATGTTTGATCAGCAACATATCTGTTGGAAAAAATCCCTAGNGTGAGAGTGCCAGAGCACTGGAACAGGCTGCCCAGGAGGGCTGTGGAGTCTCCTTCTCTGGAGACATTCAAGAGCTGCCTGGACACATTCCTGTGTGAGCTTGTCTAGGTGATCCTGCTCTGGCAGGGGGGTTGGACTAGATGATCTTTCTAGGTCCCTTCCAACCCCTGACATACTGTGATACTGTGAAAAGCATCAAGTCCCTTTCAATACTTCTTATTGAGTTAGTACTTCCCATTGAACTAATATTTTCCAAAGGCTGTCAAGAAAAGTGGAGGTGTCCATATCTGGATACTTTCAGTAACTATAAAAATACCACATAAGTCATATTAATTTAATTACAGTAAGTGAGTGACAAGCAACCATTGCTTGTATTTACTTGGATAAACACGTTGCACTAGTAATTATTTGCATAGTTACCATTAACCAGCTGAACTCTAGTTAAATGCTTATTTCATGCATTTGTAAGTTGGGAGAAAAATGTCACTGATTCCCATGCTAGCCCTTATCTCTTTCAACTGCACAGCTACTTGTTTTCTAGTGGAAATAAAATTTTCTAATGCGCTGCTCATTAATACATAAACATTAATTCTGCTATTTAAAAATTCTCAGCTCATTTTTCTTTAAAAGTTATCTAGTAAGTATTCAATTTAAAACATCAAATCCTCCTGTTCTGGACAATCTTCCTTGCATTCCTTAGTATTCAACTTCATTTTGAATGGAACTTTGTAAGGAAGTACTTTTGTACCCAACAAAACTCTTCCCTTTGTGTAGTCAATTTTTTTATTTGACATTTTAAGTGACTATTTTTCCCATTGAAGCCATTATAGTTAAAAAAGGGCAAGTTGAGGGCAAGTTCTCTTATAATGATCAATTTTGTTGAAACACTTTTCAGATGTATTTTTCAAGTTCTCCTCAGGCATAGGTAGTCATAAGATCAGTTTGCATTGCAGACTCTTTGTGCTAGCTGATAAGGAATAAAGGAGGTGAAAAAAAGTCACAGTGTGATTGCCATATCCCTGGCTGACTCTGTAGATCAGCAGTTACAGAACAGTTTACCTCTACATGTGGGCTGGAATTCATAGAACAACAATGAGCACGGAGCTCACACAAGTCATTTGGTCAAAATAAACCAATGACCTTACTCCAAATGCTAGCTGTTTATACAGCCACAACACTGGTGACTGAGGTACAACACTACAAATCAGAGATATATAGGAGTGTAACAGGGAAGAGACAGACTTCTAAACAAGGCATAAAGTTGGATAAAGGAAGTATACAGGTAAAATGGATGACTTCAACTCATTAGCAGAGGTTTATTCCACAGCTACTTTATCCAGCAGAACTCAGGATAATTACCACTCCTCAAATACCAATGATCATCCTCTATATTTTAGTGAATGCTAGCCCTTTTCTTTAATGTCTACCTGTATAACTACTGTTAGATCTCTGCTAGAGATTTGGCTCTGAAAAGCCATTATTTTTAGATACACATTTTTCTTTTTTGCATGGAAGTGAATTTTAGTAACTTACACCCCTGATCCAAAACCCTTGTATTTCCTTTCCTTTTCTCAAAATGAAGCATGTTACTAATGAAAACACCCAAACAATTCAGCCTGCCTATTACCATCTATTAAGCTCTTCCCAAACACATTTATAGAAGCACATTGTTAAACCAAATATGATTGTTGACTCTCTTTGCATAACAGTCCAAAAAGTTTATCTTTCCTTTAAGGAAAAAAATCCACCGCAGTCTTCCTGACTAGATGCAGTCTCCTTACCACTAGGTACAGTTACAACTTTGTAGTTTATTTTTCTGCAGTTGTGTCCTCCTTCCCAATTTGTGCCTAAAGAACTTTGTGATTGAGCTCATAATTACTCCCAACCTTATCCTTCTGGTATCTTCTGCCACCTGTGGTTTTCATGCCCTCTCCTTATCTAGGCATGTGACAGCAAAATGCTGGGTTTTTTCTCTGCCTTCTAGCTTTATCAACTTTCAGCCAAGCACTTTTTTTCAAATGACAGCCTTCTCATTAAGTGTTTCTCTCAATATTTTGCTCTTCCTAACAGCATTCTTTTTGGAGACAAAACAAGCTGTTCCTGTAAATAGTTAATATTTGCATAAGATACATCCATGATTGCCTTTACAGAGACATCTTAATAACTAACTAAGCTCATATACCTGTAGAGGTAGCAAGTCACAGATATCTATCAACATCGCATCTCAGAGAATTTCCATGGTAATTTCTGGCTAAAGCTTAATACAAAAACAAGCTGTCCCCTGCTTGTTCTCTAGGCCTAAGTTTCTATTCAATACATCTCCAAAGGAAAAGTCAAATCATGATATTTTATTGTTGCATCACAAAAGTACTTTCAAATGCTTGATGTCATTGCAGGTGATTAAGTCGAAAGTCAAGAGATACTTGCCAAAGATTATGTAATCTTTCAAAATTTCAGTGCTTTTATAAAAGTGTTAAATTACCTTCAAAATTAGAACTAAGCAATTTAAAAGCATATTTTGCCATTAATGTAATTGCTTTCAGATGTATTTTTTGGACATTTTGCATTTGACACATATAAGGAAGAAATCCTTCCAACTTATTTTATGTAAGTAGTGAACTTGATGAACTCAGCCAATTACATGGATGGCCTTGATCTATTTGTACCAAAGGAGAAATGAATAACAAGCTTTTATCTAGAATGAATTATCAGAGGAAAAAGATAAAATGTTGACATTAATCATCGTGGTAAACAGTGTAGCCATTACTTGCTGCTATTATTTTGTGCTCTAGGTTATACAGTTGCATACTGAGACAATGCTCACTACAAATGACTTCAAATGGAGGCATTTTTCAATTTTTTTCACTGCGTAGTGCAGCCACGTCTCAGAACACCATACGGCACTGGGATACCTCAGAATCTCATGGCATATGATGGATTCAAGACAGATTGTATGCAAAATGTATCTAATGATTTTCATTATCCTCCTCCAAACACCCACAAGCCATTTACTGCCTGTTTTCCCCTTTCTCAAGCTCACCACAGTAGTGAAGAAGCACAATTAACAGAACAGCTAGTCTTGAGACCTCACAACCCACAGAGAATACAACTAGCTATTAGACACAGCCCTTTCATAGTCTTTTTCAAAAACAGGCCAAGTCCTGTAATACAAAACACATTTTTTCTTTCATTCCTTGACAGATGGTTTTCAGCCCCCTCAGTTGCTCCCTTATTTGGCCTCTGTGTCTGAGAGTTCATCTCACACATCAACTAACCAGAGGCAGAGTTTAAAAACAGTCACCTACCAATGTACTCACTGGGCACAGTAAGACTTATTCCAGCTTGCACCTTAATTTCTGATCTGTCTTCAGTTCTCATCTACAAGCAGCCAATTCCACCTCATGCCTGTTAATTACAAAGTGCATCTCATATGTTCTTTCTGTAGTTAAATGAGTTGGCACACATGAAAGGTATCTTTTACAAATTCAGACCACATTCTCCCTGCCCATTCTTGACTTACATTTTTTTTATATTTCCTCCTTTGCTGTCAAGCATTTTCTATCACACTGCACAATAGTCTGCTTTCAAAATTAACTTCTTAAATGAAGGTAAAGTTTGTTACCCTTCTCTTCTATCCTTGCTTCATTTATCTATATACTGATTTAGAAGTGCTCACACATCCTCCCAGTTGTGCTTCCTACTCTGCTCTGAGTACCAAAAAAGATACGTTCCTCCTACTGTTTGCTCTTCTGCCAGCAGGTTTTAGCACTTTCCCAACACGGAAGACATTGATATTGCTATGATAACTTCTGCATTCTGCAAACTTCCTGCCTGGCTATTAGTCTTATCAATCTGCTGCATTTTCTTGTGTGATACCTTGGTGACCACATTCCCTTTCATAGACATTTCCTGCTTGCAGCTTCCAAACAACACTTTTTCTTCTGCTTCTTAAACACTTACTGACAAAGTTTCTCTTTATAGCTGCCACTATTCCCTTACCACTCCATATCAAAAGACCCAAGCCTATTATAAGAAGTCAACACCAAAACAATCTTCAGCAACTTATACCTCATTGAATAATTGTATTCAACACAATTGGCACAGTTACATCTTCAAACCACAGTCTGCCAGCTCTTATTTTCCCCAGTTTCTTACAGAAGCAGATAACCTTCTTCCTCTTAAATCAAGTGCTAGTTAGATGGGGGAGCTGAACAGGGCTGATTAACCCAGAGCTTTTGAACCTAAAGAGGCAGACAATCCTGTTACAGCCAGGTAGACTGTAATTTGATTAGAATGAGAATTACCAGAGAATAAGCACATTTTTTATGTTTGTATTTAAGGAATCAAATTTCAGTAAATTACAATCCCTTCAAATTCTGTCACTTTTTTCTCTAAAACTTTACTCATCTTTGAGTACAAAAACATCTGGAGAAGCATTCATGCACTTTTTTTGACCCCCCAATGTAAGCTTAAAAAAAATAATATTTTTGCTCCATTAAGATATTATTCCCAGCAACATCAAAGCTCATGTGAACTGAGTGTTAATAAAATTGGCTTGTCTACTTGAAGAAGAAAAGAAACAGAAAAAATAAATCCAAATTTAATGTAAGCTAGTTAAAAACTGTTTTAATTTTGAGCTCATCCTCTTATTAGACACTTCACACCAGCAGTATTTTGGACACAGTTAAGACAACTTGCTTGTACAGAAAATAGCTTAGTTAGCTTGAATACCCTGTATCCTGTTGGTTATACCTAGAGAAACCCTTAACTCAAGAAGCAAATGCATGAATAATTACAAATGAAACGGGCCCTGAGCTTCTACTTAAGCATCAATTAGGTAAAGTATACAGTGATTCTAAGAGAGTTTTGCAACAGACCTCCCTTTGCAGTTCTTACACAGAAATAATTAGTTTGAGTATCTCTAGTTTGAACTGTTAAGTTCATGCTTCCCCAATCAACAGTGTCAATATTTAAAAAGTTTGTGCCCTGTGCAGGGAGACAGAAAATCACTTCATTCTCCTAATTATTTTGATGAGTGCTAGAGGCAACACAACTTTCTTCGTGGGGCTTTGTCAGTATTTCCTTAGCAACCATAGTACTTGCTCCACCTGCCTTTTTTGTTTGTTTGTTTGTTTGTTTTGTTTGGTTGATTGGTTGGTATTTTTACTGAACAGGAGCAGAAGCTGAGGAAAGTCTTGCTAAAGCCTGAAAGGTGTGTATACTAGGCAATTGCCTTAATAAGATGAAATGTCACTATCCTGGAACTAAATGTGACACAGGTTTTAAGGTCTTGCAAGATTTATATTTGACCTTTCAAAGAACTAAGAGTACCAAAAAGAGATTTCTCTCAGGGGTAACTCTTTGGGTGCTATGAGCAATAAAATAATCAAAGACATTTTTAACACATCTTTTGCTGTAGGAGNGTTTGTTTGTTTGTTTGTTTTGTTTGGTTGATTGGTTGGTATTTTTACTGAACAGGAGCAGAAGCTGAGGAGAAGAAAAGAAACAGATGAAAGGTGTGTATTCTAGGCAAAGAATGTTTTTTTTTAAGCAATTGCCTTAATAAGATGAAATGTCACTATCCTGGAACTAAACGTGACACAGGTTTTAAGGTCTTGCAAGATTTATATTTGACCTTTCAAAGAACTAAGAGTACCAAAAAAAGATTTCTCTCAGGGCTAACTCTTTGGGTGCTATGAGCAATAAAATCATCAGAGACATTTTTAACACATCTTTTGCTGTAGGACAAAAGGTTTGTCTCATATTCTGGTCATAAACTGGTCTACTGTTCAGTGTAGTACATGCAAATTAACTGTAGGTTCTAATGTGCAGTGCTTATANGGGCCACAGGAGACCCCAAGTGATTTTCAGACTATGCCTGGGCCTGCTGGTACTCTGGCAAAAAAATACAGATTACTTAGATTATGAGAGAATCTTGCAAAGGCTATTCAAGGACTAGAGATACCATTTTGCTAGCTGATGTATAAAACCAATAGAACATACCAAAGCTTTTTTCATTCTGTGTGGAGAAGACAAAAAGCTAAACCTTTACAAATTGCAATAGAGTTTCTTTATACTTTTCTGTGATTCCTGATATATATGCACTAGGGGTTACATCCCCATTTAACCTAAATCAACAGGTTTCTATTAGCTCCATGCTTGATTAGTCAACTGAACACAGTTTGAAGAACTTGTGCTTTTTTTTTAAATTTCTGTACTCAGAGTATTATTTTCAAAAATAGGGAACAAACAAAAAATTACCTTATACACTGCTCTGTTCAAATATAGACAGAACACTGGGGTTGGCCAGCTGTATGTGCTACCCACCTACAGTCTGTCAGCTGCATTTCTTTCAAAATACATTGCACAGCCACCATCTGTCTATCATAAATTCTGTAGCCAAAACAAAATTTATTAATTTTGAAATACTGAAAAACACAGTTGCTCATGGACATGCTAAGAAAGGTTATTAGAGATGTTGATCACCATAATAAACAATTTTTTTTAATTTACTTGTTTGCTTTTTTTTTTTTTTTAAATCTGCTCTACAACATGTTTTAATATGTGGCAAGGAATTCATTGATAATTTAACGTAGGAAGAAGTTGCTGCTTTAGTTAAATGATTCAGTGATTTTGATGACATATTTCTTGCCTTACCAAAAAGCCCAGCATTTCAATAGATAATCTTTCTTTTCCATTTGATAATTAGAGCAGCTTAAAACATAGACAATTTCAGGACTAAAGGTGTACATTTCAGAGTTGTAAAACCTGCTGGTGCCTGTATAGGATGAGAACAGCTTACTACCTATGGGTAACCGAAGGGAACATTGGGGAATGAAAAGAAGCTAATACAGCTCCTATAACATAGAAGCAATTAAGAGGTAAATCAAAACATAGACCTCTTTGCCAGCAAAAGCCAGAAAGTATTACAAGCCTGGGTATATTACCCTTTTGTTCTGAGATGCAGGAGAAGAGGGAAATGGAAGATATGTTGGGCCTCTTAATTCTTAATATCAAGAAGCATGCTAATGGTTCTGTAGAGCCACCTGCAGGAGCATCTAGCTCAATGATCATCTTCTCCTAGATGGTTTGTTTTTACTTTTATTTCTGTTTAAAATATGGCAATGAAATGCAGCTAAATAAAGTATCTCCCAGCCAAAGATTATTTTTAGCTTGAAAACTGTCATTTCTCTCGTATAAAGAATAACACCCAGCTCTGCAATTTACTCTGTAAGACCTGTGTGTATACAAAACATCAATATTTAATCACAGCATAGAGCAGCTTATAACATAACACTCTTAAATTTTCCAGAAAGTAATTTTAAGTGTTTATATCAGACTAACACATTGCTCAGGTTCACAGATCAGGTAGTGTTTCAGGAGATTTCTTTGGCCATGAACACCACTCCTGCTTTTCCAACACTTGCTGCCTCTGAAGGAAATTTTTAATTTTTCTCATAATCAGAGAAGAATGTATGCTAAAGACATACAGATATAAATAGATATAAAAATTTACCTACCAATTATTGATTTGTGCTTCTGTATATCATAATTTTAAAATATCAGATGCGATCTTTATAATCTAATACTTACATCTTCTTAAGTCTAATAGAAGTTCTATGTATGAAGTGATGTTTTCCTCTCTTATCAGAATGTTGAAAAAAAACTTAGAAACTTTGGTCCCCATTTTTTTCTGAAATGTTTCTATGCTGGTGGAGAATTAAGATTGCATATATATGCTTGTAAATCCATTCACATGAACACTAAGCAAAAACTTGGGATAGTTGAGTGAGATCTGACCCATTGCTCACTCTTTAAAAATGTTGCCCCTCATGTTCTGTATTTGCACAATTTATACACTTCCCTGAAGATGTATATAGAAAGAAAAAAAGCTGTCTTTGAATGGTATGGGACTTATATCATAGTCTTAGTTCACTGATTTTACTTTACATCTACAAGCATGACCTCTTTTAATATTTGATGACCTAGAATTTTTAACAATGAGGCATTTTTTTGATTGAGGTAATATACAGGTGTAATGAATGAATAAATAACATAGATCTTGAGTTTTTACTACACTAAAATTAAACTTCTGGATCAAAAAGCCCATTAATTTCATTTAGTATCAAGAAGAAGTAGACTAACATGCTATCATATCTAGTACTTAAAAAGACTAACAGTTGATAAAATAGGAAATTAAAACTAGATAATTGAAAAGAAAGGAAATTCAAAGCTGAAATAATCTAATACATAACACTTCAGAAACACTTCAAAGTGAATTCTCCACTATACCTAGAGTCTATGTCCTGGTGGGACCTCTGGAGTTCATCTTCTCCAGCCTCAAATAATCCTTGATAAAGTTTTAGGATCAGTGATATTCTGGCAACAAGTTCCACAGGGTAATGGAACTAATTCACACTTTAAAACCATTTCCTTTTATCAAGCTTAAAATCATGTTTAGTTCTGTTAACTTTTATTTCCTGATATGGTCCATCATTCCTCAATGAGAAAAGGTAGAAAAACATAATGCCATGGACAGCATTCTCAGAAGGTATGAACTGAATTATATCTATGCAACATACATGACAAACTTATATTTCACAAGATGAAAGAGACAGGTTTGTTTTCTCCAGATCTTCAGATTTTAAAAACATGAATTTTATAATTCAATAAAGAAATGGTCAGTAAAATCCTGTGTCATATTCAGGCTATAGACTCCATATTATCATTTAGATTGCCACATACATATTACTAAAATGTGACACAAATACAAGTCAATCTGGCTCTTATGATACATGTTGTAATTTTTAAAATAACATAATAATTTTATTAATAACATAACATTGTCCATACTAAAAATTATATATGGTATAACTGCATAAATATTATTACATAGTATTAAGACAGGATAATTATATAGTATATTTATACTATACACTATATTATACTATACTTAAACTATAGACTATATTATATGTAAGTATACTATACTATACTTGTTCAAGTATAGTATAATATACTTACTCCATTATATATTAATTAATGTATAATATATTATTTACACATTGTTATTGCTGCTAGATGTAGCTGGTGGTAGGGAAACAGAATATAGTTTGTCACTCTGCTTACAAGTACTTATATCACCACCAGATTCTTCTGGTAAAGTTCATCTAAAACCTAGAGCACTTTTTGTGTTATATTTATTAGTTTTCAGATTATTAACATTTGTGACAATACTTAAGGTCTTTTGATTCAGCATCATTTATAAGGGATTTGTATTTTTGGTAGCGCAGCCTTTTACAGATCAATAAAACTGAAGATAATAGGTGATGAATTTACAGCTTTTAAATTCCCTCTAAATCTAGCTTTATTATCACACATTAGAGCACAAAGCACAGAGGCCTCATCCTTCATGTCCTGTGGCATGGCTATACTCCTTTGCAGTATGAACTACACCAATATTAGATTCCTTACCAATAAACTAGAAGCACTGTGTTATCTGGAAAATGAATGATAAAAAAATTATAAAATGATAAATGCTAAACACAAAAGTACTATTTCTTTTACTAGAAAAAACATTTAAGCCATGTTTTTCTGGTTTTCTGTCACTAAATGGAGCACTCATTTAATCTCTCACAGAAAGATACAAAGCTTAATCAATGGGTACAACATTGTGTTGGTGCTAGTCATTGCTTGAATCATTAAAGCCTCACCAGTTTTTCCAAATACTGGAATTTAGACTTGATATGTGAGTCCTGAAATGGTATAGAAAAAAATATTCAAGCCATGCATTTATAAACTACCATTTTGGGTTTAGGTCTTTTATATTCAGGAGAAGTAGCCTTCACTCCTATGAAAAGAACTGGTTGAGAGTTAGATCATAATGTCTGCCTGAATATGCACTAATATTAACCTCTGTCCTGTCAGTAAGACAGTTATGGAGGCAGACTAGTTCTTACATTTAATTATCTTTTTATTCCACTGAAGTTTTGCCTTTTTTCTGCTTTTGCACTTCATTAGTCATGATCAAAGTGTATTCCTCTTAATAGTGCCTTAATGTGATGCTTTGATCACATTTTCTGACTAATTTGAAAGTCTGTTAACTGGATTACTAGAGAGCCTGGTGCATTTGAAGTTTTTGGAACCATTTTCCTGGGGCCATTTTACTTTGACAAATTTTAGGTATTTAATTGAGGTTCTTGGAAGCCCAGTTGCTTTATACTTCTTGTATAGCTGATGGATTAAGACATTTGCAGTGAAAAGTGAATCAAGTCTCTCCAGAAGATAATTTGGCCCTTCTGTGAGCCAAATCACTTTCGGATAGTTTCCATTGACTAGAAAAGGAGAGACTCAACCAGGACCTGAACTCAAGAAACCAATTTAAGTTCCTAGAAATAACTTGGTTAACTTTGGTCTGTGTTTTGTGGATTTGCCAATGATCCTTGTCCCTGTCTTACTTTTGAAGGGCTATGTTAATGATACTCAGATATGGGGATTGAGTAATAATGAAATACATGCAGCTGTGAGCAATAAGAGTGTCTCTCTATGGGTTCTAGAAGAACCACTTTAAACATAGATAATTTTTAATATACTTTGCACTTCCAATACACTGTATATCCTGCCTATTTCAACAATCTGTATGTTTGCTTCCTTGGAGGCCATCTTAAAGCTATCCTAAACTTTACTGGCAAAAATCTTTTATCCAAGAGAGTGGATGCACTCCAAAATTCATCCTCAAAAGTGTATGCAAAGCAATGTTACTCCGTGTAACCAGTTCCCGTGTCAATTTGTTTCTTCCTCTGAAAATTGTTTGGTGAGGGATCAGTCATGCAAAGGGAATAGATGTAGCAAGGCCACATGATTGAATCTCACATGTTCAGAAATCAGTAACTACTTCAGACAACAGAATAAAAATTACTTGGTAGATAATTAGGAATCCTCACAAAAAGAATTGTGTCAAAACTCTCATTAGAAGCTGGCTTATGTCCTCCCTCTGTGACAGCTGAGTGAAAAATAATCCCTAAGAAATTTTACACGACTTTTCACTATCCTGAAGCCATAGTTCAAGAGATGCCATTCATCTTATTGCTATCAATAATCAAGATACTGAGTATCAGGTGAATTAAGACACAGTAGTGATTAATTTGCAAAATAGTAAAGGCAAAAATGTTTATACTCTATCAGATTAATTTCTGTGCTATAAAATAGTGTGCAGTCTGTTCAAGTTAAATCCTGTGACACTGCTTCATGCAAATCCATGCCATACACTTCAGCAGAAGCAAACCAATCCTGTGATGCAGGCAGTGTAGGTGAAGCACAACGTATACTTTGAAGCAACATTTTTTGTGTATCCATGTACCAATTTCTTGGACATCCCCTGCTTAATTCATCTTAGAGGCCTCTGGGACTGAACATGTCTAGAGTTAATGTTACCAGCCTTGCTGACAAATTGTAGAAACATAGATGCAAGAGAAATAAATTGATAGCAGCACTGTGTATGTTCTGACTCGATGAGATCACATAAGACAAAACTGGAGATATGACAGGCTGTAAAAGTTCTATCCACATAGTTATCATTTTTGTATATCTGTAGATAGTGCTTAAAAAAGTAGTAAGTGGTCAAAAAAGCTAGCTAAAATATGAGGCTCAAGCATAACATTTGATGATGCTTTTCTGGGGTTCTGCTCCACTGATTCTTAAGCAAGATTTTTGCTCTAACCCTTGGGACATACTCCCTAACTTGCAGTTTTGTACTGTGCAGTGAGTCTTCATTCTCCCATCAGGGTTTGTATTTTTTGTGTTTCTTTCCTATTCAGTGAATAAAAAATGTATTTTTAGTTTGTATAGCTGCCTAGACACTCACAATTAGCACTTTCATTTTCTGCCAGTTGTTTAGTCACCTCTGATTATTGTGAGAGGTACAGAAAATCTTTTTGAAAAATGTTCTAGTTTTCAAAAATGCATCTTGACAATTCTGTTTGGCTTTATAATGTATTGTGTTCATTTTCCTACCCTGGCAACGAATTCTATCTCTTATTACCATACAAACCCCAGCTGCCTCTTAGTCAGTTAATATAAGCTCCATAAAAAGAAACCACCAAGTCTTCAATGCTTGAAGACAAAGAGTGACATTTTCTTGAGTATAAGGACCTGGTCTAACTGTGTTGGTGGAAATAAAAGTCTGCTTGAGTGAAGTCTTCCTTTCCCAGTATTGAGTCTAGCTCCTGACTATAGATTAGTTAAGTCTTACTCCTAACTGAAGATCTAACTTAGCTTTTGAAAATTCATCTGCGTTTTGCTAACTAATTGCAGTTAAAATTAATTAAATTCCAAAGTGCCTTAGATTATTTTAGTTATTGGTATTTTAACACCTACCAGGAAGAACTTAGAAGCATGTTATGGGTTCAAGCACAGGAGGCTAAATAGTCAGTTTAAGGGTTATTTCACTATTTTATTTGATTACAGTGGATGAAGGAAAGGTAGAATCTCTAAAAATAAATTTTAGTAAATCAATTCTCTTTCTGCTGACCTAGCCAGGATGTACAAGCAGATGTCTTCCCCTTTCTTGGCACGCTGGTTCTGGCAGGCTGTGACACTGTAGTCTGAGAAGTCAGGAATCACAACAAGGGCAAACTGTCAGCAGAAAAGTTGAAGAAGTTTTGGAGCAGAAAAACAGGAGGACTGCTGCAACAGCTTATAACATGCTGGGTACAGTGTGGGCTGGCTGGAGTAGGGATCAGAGCAGGATGTAGAGAGATATAGAGAAGCTGTGAGCTGCAGGAACCCTGTGGAAGGAGGAATTGAGAACTGCTTACAACATGCTGTAGCTGGATGCTGGCAGATTCCCTTTTAGTAGAAGGAAGGTGAGGTAAGATAGAAGAAAGCCTCAAAGCTTATGGGATAGAGAGCTTGGAGCAAGCCCAGCTTTTAAAGAAATAAAAATAATGCTTTTGGCAGTGAGTTAACCCAGATCAAGAAATGAAATGGCTTTCCTACAAGCCTTTATAGTTAGATCTGCTGCAGCCTGAACATTGTCTTTTAAGAAGCTCTGCCACACAACCCTGTGTGTATGCTTAAGCGTGTGCATGCCATTGTCTGCAGAGAGTATGTGTGTATATGTCACTAAACAAGACAAAACAGAAGCTGATCCTGAAACACAGAGCTTCAAAAGGAGTGGACAGGTCCTACTTCCAAACTGTCTTTACCTGGTAGTAAACTTTCTCCAAAGAACACTTGAGACAGGGATTTTACTCCAAATTGTCATGGAACTATCCATCCTGCCATATATGCAAGTGACCTTCCAGCAGCAACTAGCAGCTGAAGCAATTCACCACTTTCCTGCTTTACTGAATACCTCACATAGTATGGGCTATGCCAAGAGGAAGGTGTTGTCCAGTTCAAGTCATTCTCCCAGACTTAAATCTTCCCCAGAACAAACAACTTCACGGTAAAGAGGCTGCTTGGATAAAATGTCCTTATACACCACTTGTACTCTTGAAAATGAACTTGGAATATGATCTGAATTATGCTGATTCCCCACTAATAACTTTTCTGACTATGCATTATTTTGGCTTTGCTTACACATATATCTAAGGGAAAGGATAACATAATCACTACACAAATATATGTTTAATTTTGGATAGCTTTGATCTAAATTTGCACTGTATCTCCATATATTCAAAATATAAGGAAGCATCAAATTGATGTCCCACTTCAGGACTATTGCTTGTTAAAATATTCAGCTGTATAGACAGTTAAAGTGGTATAACACTTTTTGACAATTATACCCTAAAGAGGAAATGTAACAGAACAGGGAATTTATCTTACATATAAAGAAGTATGAAATTCTGTACGATTCTAAATCGGATCAGAAGGAGAAATGACTATTTTCATTAAGAAACTGAAACTGAGGTTAAGTAGTCTGTAAAGATGGATAATGAGATGACATAAATATCTGACAAAATTCAGTGGGCTCAGGTGTGCTTTATATTGAACTTGATGTTCTCAGTGCAGGAGATATGAGTTTCACCAGTTTACCAACAGGTAAACAAACAAAAATAGCTCATTGATTTAGAGATATGTCAGGGGTTTTAAAATGTGAAATTTGAGTAGTAGGGTGATTGAACAGTCTTTGCTGTAGCTACCACATTAAGCAATTTTTTTCCCCAGCTAGTTTATCTTGTTACAGAGACTGTCAAATTTTGCAGGAGCACCACGTCTGACAAGAGTTAAGATCACATACTTTTCTTAGTCCTTGGAAATGATGTGAAGAATACTAGTTTTATGTGGATTTAGTTGTTAAAGGGAAAGCCAGGATATAACTAGATAGGAAGCTAAACTGTTACTCTCAGAGTATGCTTGTCTACAAGCCACTTGCCAGGCCATCATACGTCTTGCATAACGGAACTTACAAGAAGGCTGGAGAGGGCCTGTTTGCAAAGGCTGGAGTGAAAGGACAAGGGGCAATGGTTTTAAATTGGAGAGGAGTAGATTTAAACTGGACATTAGAAAGAAGTTCCTCCCCACGAGGGTGATGGAACACTGGAACAGGTTGCCCAGGGAGGTGGTTGAGTTCCCATCCCTGGAGGCATTCGAGGTGAGGCTTGCCAGGACTCTGGGCAACCTGATCTAGTTTGGGATGTCCCTGCCCACTGCCGGGGGGTTGGACTAGATGACCTCCAGAGGTCTCTTCCAACCCAAATGATTCTGCAATTCTGTAATTCTGTGACTGTCAGCAGGCATTTCAATGCATCCAGATAGGAAGCTAGATCAGGCAAGAGGAAGGTTGCCTGAGTTGCTGAGGTTAGGTGAGGAGTGTCCTTGACAACAGATAATAATAGGACTGCAATGACTGGAAATGTATTTCTCCCAGAGTCCCATGGGAACGTGCAGACCCAGGGGTTTGTACAGTGCTGTCTGCAGCTTTGCATCAACCATTGTCCCTACTCTCAAGCTCTGTGTATGGGATGAAGCTCATACTGCAGGCAAGTCATGTTGTTCACTGTAAATGTGCTGTATAGCTGTAGTTGGGGGAAGAAATAAGGGAAAGAAAGTGCTTGAATCTCACACTGCCTGACAGCATGAGTGTTAAGAGGACTGACGAACACTACCAGTTTTGTTTGGTTGCAATATTGTCACCTGAAATAGAGACAAAGCAGAAAAGGCTTCATTATTAGATAAATGTGAGGCGTTTTGGTTTTCAAGGGATGAGACCACTCAAAGGCCTCTTCTGCCTTGAGCTGTAAGAAGAAGGACAAGAAAACTCTGCTTCTGTCACACATATCAGACAATTAGTATATGCTAGGAATCTGCCATATAGTAGTGTAAGTGAACTGTTTATTGAACCTTCTGCTGGGATTCTTGCTGACCTGGACAATGTTTTATAGTAATGGGAATTGTAGCTTTTATTTCTCTGTCTGAGATATTAACTTTATCTAGCTGAAATTTACAATCAACTGTCATTATGCCAAAGTCATAATTTTACCTGTTTGTAATAAATTGTCAGTGCTTACTAACTGACCCATATATCATTGGTGTCTTAGCAGTGACAAGAAACAAAACCAAACATTTCTTTGAGAGCGCAAACCAGAAATAGTTTACACACTACAGAACCTCACAGACCCAAGTGAGGTGTTTATTTGCACTATACTTTGGAAAAAACACTGTCAGGGAACAAGAACCTCAGTAGACACATATCTCCATATGGTTGAATTAATTATTTCAGTGATGTGTGGTTGATTCATATCAACTAGATCATAATCTCGAAGAATATTTTATAGTTGTCAAAAAACATTAAGAGGTAAACAAACTATACTGACAATATTTTTCTTGAATAAGATTAATGAATATTGAAAAAGCTACTGTAATCTTATTTTCTTATTTTGATTAAAATGAAATATTTATTTACGATTTTTTTCTATTTTTGAGTATCTGTCTGTTAAAGGCTGTACATACTCTTTTATAAGTCCTACAAATGGAATGAAAATTATAGAATACAGAAGAAACTTCTTACACTTCTATGATGTCTCAGTGAATATACTAATTTTCCCCTGTAACTGTTGTTTGTTTGTTTTTTTTCTCTAGTGATGACTACTTAAAGAGAATGCAAATATTAAAGCATGACATTCAATTAGCTATTAAACGTCCTGTGAGTTTTCTGGAGCCTCAAACCTGTACAGAACTATGCACATGCTCTAGCTATTCTATTAGGAATAGGGTCTGATTAAGTTTCCAAACTTAGATCTTCTGAACTTCAGATATCATTTTCCTCACTGTTTTCAATTAGTACAACATTGGGTTCATGCTTAAACATATTTTTTTTGTCTTTTAAATACTGTCCTGTCTGTTAGCAATACAGTATTTCAACTGCTTATCGAGAAATGCTTGGAGACACAGCCAAATATTAGTGATACATACACACTGTGAAATGCCAGTATAAATATCTAAAGTGCCTTGGTTCTTGCCTTTCTATTAAATTAATTCCTACAGCACCTAAGTGACTGAAAAAGATTCATTTTGCTGCAGCATGGAAATTTTGGTAAAAACCAAATACACTTTCTGCACCTAACTCTGCTAGGGTTGTCTTGTGGTCTCCACATTCTTGCTTGCAGAACATTTGTTACACATTTTTAAGGTATGTCTAGCTCCAGAAAAGATGTATCTTCACCCTAGTTCTTTAGTCTTGAATTTTGTCTTCCTACAAAAAGGGTATATAGAAAATGTGGGAATAGAAATGCTCAAATTTCTGTCTCTGGTAGCAAGAGTGCAAGTTTCAGATGAATGTTGTAACAAACTTGATGCTTACACTGAATCAAATATTGGACAAGAGGAAGGGGAGAAAGTAAATGTTAACATAGCCATCTGGAAGTAGGAGATACTTATTTCAAGGAATACTTAAATGGATGTCTTAACTTTCAATTTTTCCTACTGGCTAGCTGGGATGATTTCTCCTGCAGCTGAATGCCCATTGTAAGTTGGGTTTTCTGTGCTCAAAACTTCTGTGTTTTGGAGAGAGCTTGATAAAATCAATGGGCCTAAGCACATAGAAATTCCTCATACAATACAGAGGAACTGTTAGTACTTCAGGAGGGAGTAAGGAAAGGAGAGGTTTGGTGACTGTTCCAATCCAAAAAGCTTCAAAAGACAATAATTTAATAATCTAAATAACATAAGAGTGCTCTGGGCACGGTGGCACTTTAAAAACTACAACTACTGGAAGAAGCCACATTTGATTTAATATTTTTCTATGTCTAGATAGCTAACTTAAAACTTGCACTCTGTCAGACAACCAAAAACCAGCTGCTGCTAAATCTGAGCTTTCAGCACTTTGAATTTTTCGGTTCTTGAGGAGAGTGTGTATGTTCTGGTCTGTTCAACTTTTTTTTTTTCCCTTTTCTTTCTTTTAAAGCATTAATAATAAATGCTTTACTTTAAAGTATGAATGAATTATTTGTTTATAATGGTTAGTTAAGAAGTTTGCATGACTTGAAATTAATAAAAGACATTTTTTTGAGACTGAAAGACAAAACCAAGAGAAACTTTGAATACTTGCAAACAGTAGACAGCTGTAAGTTATGTTATTGTAGAAAAACAGATCTTGGGCTGAAATCTGGATACTGAAAAGGACATTGGAACTCTCCTAATTTAATTCAATAAGAAGCCTCAAGCCTCCGTTCTTCCTCACTTCACAAGAAAACTTCCTAAGCTTTGCTCAATTAAAATTAAAATTGAAAAGAAGTGATGAGAAAAACATGTCATATTTCAATAAAGATGAAACCAGGCAATATTTGTAATCTTCTTATGTCTATAATCAAGTATCTATTAAGCATATTGTAACTGAATCAGGTATATCCATTAAAGATGCTGGCAACTGGTTATATCACTGTAGTTTGCATTACAAAAGTTACAAAATTAACAACTATTAATTCAGATCTAAATTAATGTACACCTGCTGAGAAACCAGGTCTCTTTCTATATGCTAAAAGATTGTTGTGACATCAGAAAATGTAAGAATAATTTCTGAATTGTTAGTAATTTTACTGATACCCTCAAAGGTATCTGCTGGTGGCCACACCTGTCAGAAGACATGAGCAAGGAGACTGTGTACTTTTGCTTAATTCAACCCTGAAGTCCTAAAAAACCCTAATGATCTGCCATCTAATCCTCAAAATGCTCTTTATTTAATAGTTTAGTGGTTACAGCTGCTTACTTTAAATCACATTGAAACCGTTTTTCATTCAGAAAACAGAACAGGAATATCTATTGTTTGAGGTGAAAAAAAGCTGCAGCTTAATCATATGAGAAGGTTCTCATCTGTGCTTAATTAATCTTTTGGTTTCCTGCCTTTGGCATTATTTCAGCAAAAAGCACATAAAACCTCTATGGTTTGAGATTCTGGGTGTTCTTCCAGGACACAGGAGACGTGGTTTTCAATCTCAGTCAGAGGACGGAAACATGAGCTTCCTACTTTGTTAATATATGCTTCCTGTATTAGTTAACAGTACAAACCAACATTTAAAAAATACTTCATTCTTCACTTTTCTAAAGTGAGCTAGCACATTTTCAGGTTACAGCATCTGGATTTTGACTGGATAGATATATTTCTCTATAATATTGAATGTACATTGCAGAAGTTGGGATTTTAGAGAGATTTTGGCTAATTGTAAGCAAGTGCCTGCTGAGTAAGTTGAATTTGTTCAATTTTTTAAAAAATCTGCATGCTAAACAGAGGTTCCATTTTCTGTCACTTCCTGAGTCTGTTTCTCAGCTGTGTGGGTATCCTATGGGTAGCCCTCTGTATGCTTTCTTGGTGGTGTTAGGAGCTAAAAGTCTCCTTTTAAAACCTAAACCTTTTTGATCAAATGTTTTTGTTATTTTATAATATAAAGATATTTAGTTACTTACTTTGCTTTTAACAAAAAGGTGTGAAAGCACCAGTTGATTAAATACCTGTAAACCATCAAATAGCATGCATTAAGGCTACTTGGATTACATAAATTACTCTTGTTTATCTGTCATTAAAACTAGTGTTATGCTTGTCAAGCATTTTGTTGGAAATTATAATAGAATCATAGAACCGTTTGAGTTGTAAAGGGTCTTTAAATGTCATCTAGTCTAACCCCCCCTGTAGTGAGCAGGGATGTCTTCAGCTAGATCAGATTGCTCAGAGACCCAATCAACTTGGCCTTGAATGTTTCCAGGTATAAGATGTCTACCACCTCTCTAGGTAACATGTTCCAGTGTTTCACCACTCTCTTCTTCCCTATATCTAGTCTAAATCTCCCCACTTCTAGTTTAAAACTATTACCCCTGACCTTCAGGCCTTGCTAAAAAGTTTATCCCTGTCTTTCTTATAAGCCCCCTTTAAGTACTGAAAGGCTGCTATAAGGTCTTCACCAGGATGAACAACCCCAACTCTCTCAGCCTGTCCTTATAGGGGAGGTGTTCCATCCCTCTGATCATTTTCTGGTCCTTCTCATGCTGAGGACTCCAGAGCTGAACAGGTTACTCCATGTGTGGTCTCACCAGAGCAGAACAGCAGAATCACTTCCCTTGACCTGCTGGTCACACTTCTTCTGATGCAGCCCAGGATTCAGTTGACCTTCTGGGCAGTGAGTTTGTGTTCAGCTTTCCATCCACCAGTACTGCCAAGTCCTTTGCCACAGTACTGCTTTCAATCCCTTCATTTCCTTGCCTGTATTGCTAAAGAACATTCCCCTGACCCAAGTGCAGAACCTTGTACTTGGCCTTGTTGAACCTCATGAATGCATGTTGAACCTCATGCAGCCACTCTTCAAGCTCATCCATGTCCCTCTGGATGACATCCCTTCTTTCCAGCGTGTTAACTGCACCACTCAGCTTGGTGTCATCTACAAACTTAATAAGGGTGCACATGATACCACTGTCTATGTCATTGAGGAAGATATTAAATCAGGAACGAGACAATGCAGGATAAATTTAATTTCAGCATGCCTTCAGACTTAGCTAGTGGTTTTGGTACAAAACCAGTTAAATTATTCCTAAAATTGAATATACTGAATATAATCCTAAAATGGTGTTCACATTCAAAGACCTTGCTTTATTGTGACTCCAGTATTTTATAAATTTTAATAAAACTGTATTTATTGCTTCCACCTATTTTCATCATTTTCAGGTCTGTCCTGTATTCAGTGGAAGCTTTGAATGCAAAACTAGAAAAAAAGTTTGAAAAAAACAAGAGCTTCAAATCTTGGCTTTGTGTCAAAAGCATTAAAAAGAGCAATGTATACCATGTAGTATTTTATAAATGTATTGTTCCCTAACAGTATGTCTTATTTATAAAATGAGAAGTCTAAAGAAAAATCAAATAATGTGATCTACTTCTATAAGCTTTTTTTTAAAAAAAGGGTCTTATAAGGATCATCATGGACTGTCTCATAAAACCATCTTGGTGAATTCATTTGAACCACTTTTTCACAGACAGATGCATTCAGATTATCTTCAAAATGATTCTGACTTTGTGCATAAATATGACAGAGGGTATAAACACATAGAATTTCTAACTGACTGTCAGACTTTAGAGATGCAAAGATCAAAATAGATTTTTCAATCCTAATTATGAGTTCAAACATCCTGAATACAGATACTAATGATGATTTTATTATCTAGTTATAAATGCCCAAGAGAAAGAGGATTGCATTAACATTCATGACATAAGAAGCAGGAAGATACTCTCATCATAAAAAACAATTCTATCATTTCTTTTTTTTTATTCTAGGCTATCCTTTAGCTTTAACATGCACATCTTCACAGCCAACTTTTAGGGCCATAAATTCAATTTAGTACTGTCTGTATTCTATACAGCTCTATTTCTGAATATTACCCTCAGGACAGATTTCAACAAACTGTTCCCTTTTTAACAGAGAGGAAAACTAAGACACAACCTTTTGACAGAAAACTACTTTCTTCCCTAGGGATACCTTTGGATAAAACAGGAAATTCCTATGGACTGTATTACACAGAGGTCTCTAAAAATATTTGTAAAAGTTTCTTCTGATTTTAAACTCTAAGAAGCTTTCCAATTTGAAAAGAAAGCAAAATAAAGATGTCTATCTTTAAATTCCATATTTGTCTTTCTTATATTGAAACATTTGTATTTGTGATTTACTTCTAAGCTTTAGAAGTAGGACAAAGTTTGACTTATAGATCATCTAGGGGAATGAGTGCAAGGTACAGAGACACAGAAAGGGACAAAAGGCATGCATATGCTTGTGTTATTCAGTGATAGTTCACTACTGTAGCATGTTAGGAAGACAAGCTTTTGGGATTAGATATTAAACAGCTGTAGGCAGCTGCTGCTGGGATTTTCAAAGACATTTTATGTCAAATCTGTTATAGTGATATTGAAAATATAACGGTCAAATCATTTGCACCTTCAAAGGTTTAAAAGGCTTTTGAAAATGCAGCATTTTATGGCACCTATAAGGATGGACTACCAGGTAAATTTCTTGTTTAAGTAAATCAGCACAACCCTCCTAGCTTAAGATACATTGCCCACTAATTTTAAAATACTTACTAATTTTTCTTAATAAAATTTTAGTATTGTCACTGTAAAAGCTTATCTTTTTGTGCACTGTTGTTCTCTACTTTGATAAACTGGCAGCTTATATGTAAAAGAACAAAGGTTTGGAGGATTAGTGTTCAGAAAGGTTTCAGAAGAGGGAATAAAAGCTTCAAAATTTATTTAAAGAGCTAGTAAAAGTAAGTTCTCAAAGGCTTTGTTTATTGACTTAATAAAATCACTTATTATTCTGACATATTAATGTCCATGGCCTTATACAGATAAAATATACCAAATAATCAGAATATCACATATAATTAAATATCCTTTCCCACTTACTGTATTTTAACTACCACTGGGATTGAATGCAATGATAGCATAAAAACACATTGCATTTTATAAGAGATGAAAATCGACTTTTTTAATTATACTGAAAACCTTCCATATGGAAATTCTTTCCCAATAACAAAATTCTGTTGCTTCCAGCCAACATTTCTAGGGTTCTACAAGATGAATATATTTTTATTCGTACTTCATTGGGTAAACTCCTGTCAACACCCAATTCAATGNGATCTTTGTTCACGAAGCCTAGCCATACAATGGCAAGTCTTTCAGTGATGTATCAAGCACAGGATTTCATTCTGAGAAAGAAATGTCTTCTACTGTTAAAAGAACTATCTTGATTTTACATTTGTCTGGGCTGTGAGTCAAATGGTAAAAATTGTGTATATTGATGAAAAAATAAATCTAACAAAATACAAGGAGATAGAAGTATATTTGCTGATTTAATTTGATAATTTAATTCTATTAGACTTAATTGTCTACTTGATCTTCCACAAATTTTCTGCCGATAGTGGGTAAAATTAAATTCTAATACATCAGCAGAAAGCTCTTGCAACCAACTGAACTACAAAATTTGCTAGTGGAAACAGGTATCATATTAGCACTGGTTTTCTGTGCTGCAATATATCTCCCTTCATTAGTAAAAGGATATGACTATCTTTGCTGCTGATAAGGCATTTTAATTGATTTTTAGCGTATTTTCTTAGCATTCATTTCTGGCAGATTCACTCCTCTTTTTCATTATACAACTTAATGTGAAATTAAACCATGCCCTCAGGAGGCAAAAAGGATGAATCAATAATATTTTTATTTTATGCAGAAATTGAAGCTAAGGATTTTAATGGAATTAAAAATCAGTTAGGTTAGTGCAGAAAAGCTGGACAGTATGAATGTTAGAATCAAAAGGCTTTAAAGTTGGTTTTGAATAGGATGTGTGTTTACACAATATTTTAATAAATTTTTCCTGAAGATATATTTACCTTTGTCAAGCAAATGTACACAAGCTTTTGCTGACTTTCTGCATGCAGCCACAAACTCACAGATTTTAAGGCCTGATAGAAGCCTCCTTTATCACATAGTTATCATACAGTTTTATTCTAATATCCCTGCAATGAAGCCAATGGTTTGCTTATTAACTGTGGCTATCAGAGGGGCACCCTTCCCAGCCTTATTTCCAAATGTTTTGATACTATGTAATGACAACACGTAGTCTGGGTGTGAATACAAACATGGTTTGATACTTCCATACATAGCTGGGGCAGGTCTAAGCAACACACTGGAAGAAACTGCTTGGGAACACACAGACTTAGATAACGGTATCTATGCTGTCTGCTTGCCTCAAGAAGGCTGCAGTAGCCTATTTATTCAACATTGTGTTCAAGTGTCCATGATCACAAAATGGGACAGTTGTTCTCTGTGCTGCCTGGTACTCACATGGCTCTGGAAACCTATGCTATCAGCAGAAAATGTTGAGTGCAGGGAAGGGGAATATATAGCCTGATTGAAAATGAGGTGGCCCACAACTTGAATTATTATGACCTTTGGCCAATTTCATGTTATCTGAAAAAAAAAAAGATAAACTATGTATGGCCCAACAAAAGTGTTTGAAAGGCCTGTTTTAGTAACGATAGTCAAGAATGCAGAATCTCACTTTTATCATCTCTCCTGCACAGACATGTAGCATGAGTCACATTTTGCACCCCCTTTTATAATCTTTCGAACAGTACTCTCCGTTCCCTGCAGTGTAATTCTAAACTAGCTTTTAGTAGAAAATATCTGAGTATGGATCTAAGCTACAGAGCTGAAAAGAGCAATCACATCATTTGGCATAAATATATTTAAAAGAAATCAGCTTGCTGCTGTATAGTAAGGCTTTTATAGTGTGATTTAGCTGAGAAATTCAACCTTATAGAGGATTCCCTGACATCAGCTACATTTGTTCTAGGTTGAGCAGCTATATACGCAACTATATAAGCTGTGTTCCACTGGGGTGGGTTAATGTTGGCCAACAGTCAAGCACCCACACAGCTGCTCGCTCACTCCCTCTCCAGGGGAGAAAGTAGGAAGAAGGAATGGAATGAAAGAGTGGCAGCTTAATAAGTGAAGTAATGCAAAAGCACAGGCATGTGCAAGCAAAACAAAATAAGGAATTTATTCACTGCTTCCCCTGGGCAGGCAAATGTCCAGCCAGTTTCTAGCAATCAGGGTTTCAGCATGTGTAATGATTACTTAAGATGACAAATGGCATAACCACAAGTGCTATCCCTTCCTTCTCCTTTCTTTGAGCTTTCATGGCAGATCATGACTTCATATGGTATGGAATATGCCTTTGCTCAACCCAGCTCACCTGTGCCAGCTGTGTCCTGTCCCAGCTTCTTGCCCAACCCCAGCTCTTTCTGAGGCAGAACAAGAAAAGGAAGAAAGTTCCAGGCTGTTCAAGCACTGTTCAGCAGTAGCTAAAACACTGTTATAGCTACAAATCCATAACACAGCACCATATTACTGCTATGAAGAAAATTAACTCCATTCGAGACCCAATATACCTATCCATAGGGATGATTCCTCTCAGAAAATCTTGGCAATAAACAAGACGTGGGACAAGGGGCTTCCAGATGGGAAAGACTGTGTATCAGGCTGAGAAAAAGGCACTTAGTGTAGCTCTATTGGCATCATGGCTTCTGGCCAATTGCCAGCAGAAGCCCAGACCTTTGAAAGCATTGCAATACTGTCTTATTTTCTGTGTTTTGACAAGGCTTTTATAACAGTTGAAAATTATTATAAAAACATATGCAGTTCTACAGCTGCCATGCTTTGAAGTCTGATTCTTGTCCTCACTGCAGCCTGAATTCAATGGCAAAGTGTTGTTGAGTTCAATAATTCCAGTGTCTCACTATTTATATTTACAGCTTGATATGCTCCATCTGTTTTGTTTCTGTCAAGCCAGTCATGCTATATGTCTGATAAATATTTATAAATACAAGTTAATAAACTGAATCTATTTGGAAATAGAGTATGGAGCAGTGATATTGAATGCTGCTTTTGTGTATGCATATCATTAAAATCAAGTTGGTTATTAAACTTACATAAGATCACAGGAAAAAGGGAAAGGGATTAGCTTTGCACATCTACTTGCTGTCGCATGCAACTTTATTCCATAATTCTGTAATCTTCAAATGGCTTATTATTTTGCCTATTAAAAGGCAGAATTCTATTTCAGTACATTTCTGTTTCAGCAAATTTGATAATTTCAATGTAGTTCATATCCACGTGTTTCTGTGCCAGCATTATCCCTGACCTCAAATTTAGCTCCTTCTCTCATATTTTTATCCCCCAAACAATCTGTAGACAACAGATATAATGATAGCCTTCATTCTGTTCATCTTTCCTGTTCGAAGGTGACTAGAGACTAGGTGACTAGAGTGACACTCCTTCAAACAATGGTTTAATAGCATCTTGCATCTTCATATTAGTAAAGTCTTCTTGCACAATCTGTTGTAATGCAAATTCATTTGATGCTTGTATTCCAGGCATGACTTGCATTACAAGCACTGACTGCTTTGTTACCCTTACATGGGTCACTAACATTTAATTGATATCTTTGGTTCCCAAATTGTACTGCCAAAACTGCGTGTTGTAGAGAAATACTCAATTTCTTATTAACCTTACTGAAACCTCTATCATCAAACTTTCATATAGTTCCTTTTTACTTTTTCTATACCTTCACCAGTACTATTTCTTTGTCCTTTTATCCGCTGATGAAGTATTACTTCTCTAGTACTTAACACTAAAACTTTCCCAAAGTGTTATCAAGTATTGTAGAATAACAATACTGAATTAACAGCTTGTATAGGAAATAATGTTATTACACTTACTGCTGTCAGGAAATTTCTACTACTACTACTACTACTGCTACTAAATGAGATATTTCTAATCTTTTGGCATTGTATATTTCTGATTCCCTTCCAGTTTTTCTTTGTGAGTGAGTTGTCTTCAGAAAAATTATTAACCTCTACCCTGAACTGCAGGAAGTAATTTTAACATGGCAGACTAATGGGGCCTGCTTTATACATAATAAAAATACAGAAAATGCTGTATTTTCATAAACTGGCCTCTTTTGAGCTATGTCTATTCTGGAGCCAGAACACTTCTGTTTCTACATTAAAATAATGAAAAAGAAGAAAATTTTAAGAGTAAATCTTTATCATTCACTAAGCAAAACAGTGATCTTGTGAGAGTGATGTAAGTGCCTTTCAGCTATTAAATATAATATATATAATATATATAATAAAGGAAACATAGGAGATACATAAAGGAGTCTGACAGTTTTTTATGCTCAGCATCAAAGTACCTGAGAGACTCAATTACTCTGGCTGCAGTTGCAGGTATTGAGATGCACACCTAATGACATGTTCTAAACACTTCCTGACCTATATTTGTCATATTAGTTATTAAAAATTTAAATTATCATGATCTTGAAGAATAGTTCTTGCTTGGGAGGCTGGACCTTCTTTGGGATGTGAAGTTTACATTTTATACTACTATGACTTTTGCATACAACCCAGGAACATTAACTGAGGTGGATAAACAAAACAGTATTGCACTTATCCTTTTGTTTTCCTTCATTACGGTCCTTAATTCTTACTATTTTGTTTTTACTTGCTACTTACTTTCTCACACACTGAAGAAAAGTTAATAATTTTGGTTGGGATTTTATATAAAGAGTTTTAGAAGCTTATAAATTTTTATTTTTCTTTGTTTCCTGTTTATTCCAAGTTAAAAATCAATCAAACAAAACATCTGAAACTGTAAATTGCTTATGAAATCATTATCTTAAAACTGGACCTGATATACAAGTAGATTTACTACTTTGAATCATCAGTAATACACAGGGCTGTTAGTTACTGAAGCGATTTTCAGGGGTTTTACACAAAGTTTCATTTTTTCCTATGTGTTTGGTAACTCTAGTAGTTAACATAATGATCATGAAGTGTAATTTGAGAGCTCTGTGTGTTTATGGGTTCTTGAGAAACAGCCACTATGTCTGAGAATGACTGGTAAATATTTTTACTGATGTTCAAAGTAAAGCTTACACATTAGTTCTGTACTCTTTGAATAAGTTTTCAAGCTGCTGACCAGTTTCAAACCAGCCTGGCAGAGGACTAAAGTTCTTAAAACATTCACACATATTTCATGAAAAAGTGTTTTCTGGTCCATAAAAGAGATGTAAAAATAGCTTTGAGTGAGGGAAATGATACAGATGAGCCATCAGAGTGTATCCACCACTAGAGAGTCTTCATAGGAAAATGTCATTATACATACCTCATCTATTGAAAAACCAGGTGAGTGCAATTAAAGAGGAAACATGATCCATGGGAAAACAGGTTATATTAGCTGTGCTGCTCCAGAAAGTACTTCAGTGTGCCTGTTAGGAATCACAAACATATGAGGGTTATGGTTGATATAAATGTTGGATTTTATTCTCCTGGTTTATGAGTAATATAAAACGTTGACTTTACTGGCCCTTTTACTTCCAACTACTACTTCCAACTGTTAAATTTTAATTGCAAGAAATGATGACTCCCTTGTCCCTTTCTGACAAATGTAGAAGGTTTGGCTTTTGTGGGTGTGCATGGACATATTCTTGCTGTTGTTGCCAAGAGTCTCTTCCCAGCTCTTCTCTTTATAGCCCACTGATGGTTCTAACAATAAATAACACTGAATTTTTTCGATGGGTGCACAGCTTAGAATGCAATAAGTTACACAAAGTTTGAATGTTGTGACTATTAAATCCAGTATAGAAAGTGTCTGAAGCAATTTGCAGAGCATTTAGATTTTCTGGTGGGTCTGAAAATTGTGCCATCTGCACTCTACAACATACATAGAAGTTTGGCTTGCTCTTTAACTTTTTTCCTCTTCAATGCTAATTCCAACAGAGCTGATTTTAAAGAAAGGAACTTTATTTGAAAATGTATCTTTCTCAGGAAAACGTCAAGATTTTATTAAGAAACTGAAGACTTGTACTTTTATTCATTAAAAAAACAGGCAAAGTGTTATTTTCAGTAGAAAATGTGTTGACTAAAATTATTTTTGTGGAATAAAACTTTCTGCTTTCTGACAAAATGTAGTCAGTAATACCAAGGCAGAAGAAAGGAGAGATTCCAAAAATGCTTTCCTTCAATTTAAAGAATGAACCGAGATTTCACTTGATACGTCTTGGCAAATGTGTGTGGGCAGGAATTAATAATTGGGCCAATTTAATTTCAGTCCTTGTATAACTCACTTGACTTAATTTGATCCTGTAAGGAAAGGTTTCTGCTTGCTTCTATGGAATTTTTAAGTATTTGTATCCTATCAAAGTTCCTTGAGGGTCTATATTCTGGCATCCGCTGATTAAGTACTTTTTAATTTGGATTTGAACACAGGAAAATTAATCATAGCTGTTGCATTAGTTCTTTCATAAGGTCCTAGTATCTTGGGAAAAATTGTACAAATCTACTGAAATATCTCATCTATGAGTGTGAACAGCCCAATCCATTATTTTATACAAAATATTTCATAATATTATATGACTTTATTAATGCCAGAAATATAACCAGGTTTTATGAACTATATATGTAACCAGGTATGGTAAAAATAGCCACTAACCTTTTTTTCTGATTCTAAACCAGTTAACATACACCATTTCATCACATTTTTCTGCACCATTGTGAAGAGTGACCTAGTTCTGTCTTTTTTCCAATATCTTCTTTTTGTTAAGATATTAGAAATGGTGAGGTTTTAACTAATTTGTTATATTTTGCCCACTCTGTGCTCCATGATTGTCAGAATGAAGTCTTCTGTAATGTTTGAAAAAATGGTTATTACATTACATTATAAAATCCTTGTCCTGTTGTGTAAACCGTTCAGAATTTACAATGAGGAAAGACTGCTCACTTCTACAACTGCAAAAATTATGATTTATTTAATATTTTACCTTCAAATATTTCCTTTGCAAAGGTATCATCTGCTACACAGGGAGTGAGTGGAAGTTTTCCAGCAACTGATCTTGTATAAAATAATATTATCTGTCTAAGCCATTGGCCTTTACTTGAATACACGAAATATTATCTCATGCTAGATTACTAGCAGTGCAAACTGGTCTTAAAACATTCAGAGAAGGTCACTGCAGAATTTTCTTGTCTAAACCCATGAATCCTTCTTTGTATCGTATGNAGACCCCAAGTGATTTTCAGACTGTGCCTGGAATCCTTCTTACTTCTTATAGAAATGAACATTAAGATGGAAGCTGAATTTATAGGCTGTATCCATTTGAATGTAAAGGCAGGAAAGTTTTTTCTCACACAAAATATGCATGAGATAGTAACTAATTTTTTTTTCATCTTAGATCAGTAAGAAATTCCTGAAATTTCTTATGCTATTGGAGGAAGCGTGACCTTATCTGTAGTACTAAATTCATAAAAAATGAGTTGGGTGGTTATGCAACAGGCTTCATGGCCAGTCCTTCCATTCCACACATCGGTGCAACAGAGGGAAGAATCAGCATTTGTCAGCTGCCATCAAAATTATATAAACTAGTTTTTTTCATTCACAGAAAAAAGTCAGATTCTGAAACATACTGCCATACTTTAACTGAGAGCATAAAGCTCTACCTGTCATATAACCATAGCTATGATTTTATTTTTATGAATTACAAAGCAAATTTTTGTAAGAAATGTTGAGGTTTAGATTAGTTTGGTACTGCAGATTAAGGGGGAAAAGTAACGGACAAGGTTCAGATCTATCAAATAAGAATCCTGCAAATTTGAAGTACTCTGTCCCTAGAAACTGCAATCTCAGCAGTTTTGCATCAGAAGTTTCAAATCCAAAGAGATCTACCAAAACTTGAGACAGATTGAAACAAGTATTACCACAGACTGGAAATGATCTTAAATCAAGCTGTATATGAGAGTCCCTGTTTGTTTTCTTCGTGCCCTAACCATGATCTTACTGGGCACAGAGGTAAGTCTGAGTGGTCTGTAATTCCCTGGATCTTCCTTTTTTCCCTTTTTAAAAATGGGGGTTATGCTTCCCCTTTTCCAGTCAGTGGGAACTTCACTGGCCTGCTATGACTTCTTAGATATGATGGATAGTGGTTTAGTCACTTCATATTCCAGTTCCCTCAGAACGCAGATGCATATCAGGTCCCAGGAACCAGAATTGGTTCCTTAGATGGTCTTGAACCTGATATTCTGTGGTGTTTGGTTCTTCATTCTCTCAGTACTGGTGTTTGGATTCTGTGAACTGGGTGGCATGGCTGGAGCACTTTCCAGTGAAGACTGAGTCAAAAGAATTGTTGAGTACCTCAGCCTTCTCCGTGTTGGTTGTAGCTAGGTCTTCCCTTTCGCTTATCAGGAGGGTAGTTTCTTCCATCTTCCTCTGTTGCCATATGTACCTGAGGAAATCCTTCTTGTTATTTTTTTATGCCCTTAGCCAAGTTCAACTCCAGTTGCGCCTTGGCTTTCCTGATCCCTTCCCTGCAATCCTAGTCAATTTTTCTATAATCTCCCCAGGATATGTATGTTGCCTCCACTGTCTGTGCTTTTTGGATTTGTGTTTTAGTTTGGCTCAGAGGTATTGATTTAGCCAAGATGGCCTCATGCCTCCCCTGTCTGACTTCTTGCATGTTGGGACTGAGAGCTCCTGTGCCCTAAGAAAATATCTTTAAGTATCTCCCAGCCCTTGCTCACTTCTTTAGCTCTGAGGTCAGTTTCCTAAGGGATCCTCAACACTAGTGCCCCAAACAGAAAAAAGTTTGCTTTTCTGAAGTTTAGGGTCCTGACTTTACTTTTTACCCATCCTGTATCCCTCAAGACTGAGAATTCTACAAGGGCATGACTGCTACAGCACAGGCTACTTCCAGTCTTCACCTCTTTAGGAAGTTCTTTTGCATCAGTGATCAACAGGTCCTGCAGTGCCTCTCCTTTAGTGGGACTTTCCATCACCTGTGCTAGGAAGTTGTCCTCAATGCACTCCGCTACTTTCCTGGACTGCTTGCAGTTCACCCTGTCGCTGTTTCCAGTGGATGCTCAGGTGGTTGAAGTCCCCTTTCAGGATTAAGTCCTGCAAGTGCGACGCTTTCTGCAAGAAAGAACTTTTCATCCTCTTCTTGATCAGGTGGCCTGTACTAGACACTAACCAAAATTTTTTCTGTGTTGTCTTGGTCTCTAATTTTCATCCATAAGCCCTCAACCTGTTCATTGTTGTTCTTCACAGATAGGTCTATGCAATCAATCCCATTTTTGGCATAGAGGACAACTCCTTCACCTCTCCTTTCTTGCCTGTCCCTTCTGAATAGTTTATAGCCATCAGTCACGTCACTCTAGTCATATGACTCATCCCACCAAGCTTCTGTGATAGCAATGAGGTCATAATTTTCCATCTGGGCAGATGCTAGCAGGTCCTGTTTGTCTCTCACTCTGCATGCATTAATACCGAGGCAACTCCACTGGGCTATTGGCCACATCCCCTTTTTAGAGGAGTTTGCCCTAATTCCCTTGAGGCAGTCCACAATTTTTTTCCTGTTGCTTCCTAATGCCTCAGCAGCTCCTGGCCCTTCTTGAGTGCTTGGAACTCCATCCTCTTCCCCTTGCTAAATCTAATTTAAAGATATGTTTACAAGTCCAGTCAGCCTGTTACTCAGGATACTCTTCCCCACTTGGCCAGTTGAGCCTCCATCACCTGTCAACAGGACTGGTTTCTTGAGTATATGCCCAAGATCATAGAAGCTGAGATCTTGAGCATGACATAAGCTTAGTCCATGGTAAGGGTTGGCATCATTTTATCTGAAAATTGCAGAGTGAGTTATAATGACTTGATTTCAATGACGGCATGGAGGAAAATCTCTTAAATTAGTTAAAGAGTATTACAAAAGAAACTGGGTAAATGAGGGTTGTGGGATGATAAAAATCAGGAAAGACCATGTTGATGTTCATGATTAGTCTCCTCAGGAGACTCGGAGCAGAGCTGAAGACTTTTTGTTTCTAAATTAGGCAAGTCAAAACACTGAGAAAATGAATATGAATGTCTGCATCCTGTGCTTCTCAGAGTAAACAAAATCCCTGTAATTTCCTTTAGTTAACATGAAACTGAATAAATCTTTACTAAATTCAGTAAACTCCTCAGATTGCTAAACTCCCCAGTAGCTAAAGAGTTAACACAACCTGTTATTCTTGGCTTCAAAGTCAGAAGTGGGTTAAGATGGACTGAGGAAGTTTGGAGCAGTTATTCTTTCATCTTGTTTGTTTGCACACTTAGGAAAATCTCATTATAAAGGACACATTCAATTCCCTTTAGAAGATTTAACTTCACATAGATGGGAGTCAGCAGTGTTATTTTGAATTTTTGTAAATTCAAGTTAGTGGATCCAGCAAAGGCAAACTAAGACTGTAAACCAGCTTGTTTTCTGCTTTTATACTTTATGAACAAAACAATGGTAAATGCTGTTTTAGCAATAAACAAATGATTTTGTTATCATTAATAGGTTTTAATGATCTGTAGAATATTAACTAAAATTTAAAATGCTGCAATAGGTAGACAGAAAGTAGAAAGTTATTTACTACCATCTATATGGAAATTACTTTACTTTAATTTTCCAGACTAATTTGCAAAATTTACTAAACTAATTTGGAGATATTTATTCTCTGAAGGATAATAATATATACTGTAATTCAGTTTGGAATAGTTGCTAATGATTTTAGGATAGATGAAAATTAATATTCTGCAATTAATTGGTTTTCTCTGTTATTGTTACCTAGAAATATTGAATTTATGTTTTCTTCAGAATCTGATGGTTGCTAAGGAAACCACTTGTATTGTATCTGTGGGTATGGCATAGACCCTAACTATAAAAAGAAAATAGGCAAATATGTTTACAACTACCTTCTATTCAGAAGAATCATACATTTTAATCAGCAAGTGATTCTCATCCATCATAATTTCTGTATTTTAACATAACAAAAATTTACATTGCATACACATTTCCAGAAGGGTTTATGAATAGTTACTAGTTTCAGGTACATAAAAATAATTTCACAGTAAAAGTTCAGTGAACAGCTACATAAATGGAGGCTGCATTGAGGTGTGGATGAGTACATCAGGACATCCAGCTGATCCTGGTTTTAAATGCAGTCAAATACTGTCATTTTTCCTCTTGATTTGCTCTGCCCAAGCAGAAGTGCAGAATACCATGCAGCAGTAGATACTGCCCTTTGGGAGGGAATTCAAACTAATTTTCTGAACACTTAGAGCCATCAAAGACTATGACATTTAACATAAAGTTACCTTTGAGGGCATGACCAAGTAACAGCTTGGATTAGCTGTTTGCTTTATGGAGGGATGTCACCTTTGAGAATCTACACACTAAAAAAAATGGACTTTGGATTAGACACTTGAGCAAGTGATGTAATTTGCCCTAAAGATGGCTAAATTTTGATAGGTTATATAAGATACATTCATATAGGTTTAGAGAGGTCAAAGGAGAGAGGAGGAAAGGGGAGATGACTTAGCAGTTCACAAATGACTTCAAAGTATCCACTGAATAAATATAAGTTCATTGTGATCACAGTAATGAATTTTGAAGTTTTGTAACAAGAATGGTATTTATGAGCATTCTGTTGCTTGGTGGCAAATACAAGAGTGAATATAATGAATCACATATTAATTTGGTTCTTACCTAATTCTGTGTCCAGGCCCTGAGGGCCCTGCTAGCCCTTACTGTCCATGCCAGCCATTCCGGGGCTCCTCCACCCTGCTTATGGCCCAGGACCTGATTTTAGCCCCGCTCCAAGTCTTTAGGTCCCTGTCCCACTGACACTTTCAGCAGGTTCGGTCTCCAGTTCCTCACAGCTGAGGCCTGACCATGGGTCCTACTGAGCCAGGCCCATGCCCAGGCCTCCAGCCTGGCCTGGCATGGTCTTGGCCTGTTACCCTCTTTCACCTTTAGGGAGGTGCTTGATATGTGGGGCTGTATCTCACCTGGTTCTCTGCACCAGGCCTGATCCTGACCCCACGCACAGGCTAGCAGCCCAGCCTGGTCTCAACCTTGTTGTCAAAATAGGGCTTGCTGAAGATCTAGGCTTCTACTTGGACCCAGCCACAGTCTCTGGGCCTGCCCCACTCCCTTGCTTGGTGTTCCCGCTCCCAGGCATAGTGCATACCCTTGATTTGTTTCACCTTAACTGCACTCTTCCAGTTGAAAATCCCTAAACTGAGAGCAAAAGGAAGTTGTCACTTGGTTATAGTAAAAGCCTGAAACTAACCTCCAGCACAGATGCAGACAGGGCAGCTCCAGTTCACAATGGGTGGCCAAGGAGAGAACAAGCGAGTCGGTGCTTGCTGAGCCCAGCAGAAGTCTTGCCTTGCTTCTCCATAAGGTACTGTATATTTTTCATCTGATATTAAATCTACACAGGCATGTACAAAGAGTACTGGAGAGAAAGCTTTCTGTTGCAAGGCAGCTTTGGCCCAGCAGCCTAAGGAAGGCCTTGAGGCCTTCTGTAGCTGGTGTTGTGTGGGCCTTAAAAGCTCAGCCTGAGGAACAGGGCATGTCAGATTGAGCACACAGCTGTGTTATGGTGGCTAATCCATCTTGAAGGCAGGCACTTGAGCCTCTGGGAGGAGGAGACTAAAGACTTGTGGATGGCTCTGAAACTGATAATTATGAGAGGAACTGGTAGTGACCTGCAGCATGTCTGAGCCTAGCCAACACTCTGTGCTTAAGGGCAGGATTTTTATCCCATCCCGTTTTGATCCCTTCTGATCCCGTTTAATTGTTAATCCACTACTCGTAGCTGATCCCACCCTTTGGGAATTCACTTTTCCTAAGTTTTCACCTGTTCCTGATAAACACACTTATCTGGAAAGCTAGGTTTATAGTAGAGAGCCACCTCAGCTGTTAAACAACCATAATGCCAGAAATAAACAGTAAGTTGCACGAGACTGCTTTCCCAGCCTCTGTGACACGTTGGGTATCTTGCTGAAGTATAATCAAGAGTTTTAGAAATGGTCTGCAAAGCCACATACAGGCACAGAGCTTAAAGAAGGGTTATTATCAGATATTGTGAACAGCTTCTTCTGAAATTTCAAGGAGTTGAAGGCATTGAAGGCAGCTTTCTCCTTTTGAAGAATGAGGTTATGACTGGAATATAGTTATAGAGAATTGCTTCTGCAGAGCTAATGTAGCTGCTGAAGTGAATTTAATGAATTCAGATGGGCTGGAAGATATAATTTGGGAGATGCTACCTGCAGCTGTGACTCACTTCCCATTAATTTTCTAGTAGTCCTGGGTTTTCTACCCATCTGGAAGCTATTATTTAGGATTACAGTTGGGGTTAAAATCCTGGAGATCAGGAGCTATGATTTTGATAGGAGTTTAAGTAGGCCAGGTACATGGATGAGGAGTTGCTAGAGCATAATAGAAAAAGACTTATTCTCAGTTTTCAGGTATTCAGGGAACTTTTCTATGGATAAGTACAGTAATATGTGTTTTGTTTACAGAGGATGTGGCCCAAGTAGAAATTCTGTTATAAAACTGTCAAGCTTGAAGAGGTAAATGGTGGAAAAAGCTGGTTCATCTGAGCTATTTCTTTTCTCAGCACACAGAAGTTCTGAGAACCTTGCCTATCAAGAAAGCTGGAGTTCATATTGTGGCTGGTGTCAAAGTCTTCTTTCCATGTAAAGTTTCAGAAAGTTAGGCTAATAGAATCTGTTTAGATAAACTCAGTTATGACTATAAAACTGTTTCCAGGAAAAGTTTCCTCTAAATTTTCAGTGTCTTTGCTGGCCTGTAATATGAGGTAATAGCTGGGTTTTGAGGTGGGTTCCAGACCAAAGTATCGAATTAAGTTCATATTTAAAAATAAACAAACAAAATCCTGCTGCCAACTGGTATAGGAATGTGGTCTTCATTTGTTTTTAGACAAGTGTTAGCATCTTGCTTGTATGGAAAGATATGAAAGCACATAGAGAAGAAAAAAGACCTCAGTGTAAAGGGACAAGAGAGCCTGTTCATTCAGTAGAATGAACTTCTGGATTTCAATTCTTTATAAGAAAATCAGAAAATTTAACCACTCAATGTCAGTGGTTTTTCCTCCATTATTAGTACTGTGTTGCTTGTCTGAGTGGAATGCTATTGCTAAAGTTAGGAATTGAATTACAGCTGCAGGAAGATTGTCTCACTGAAGGTCTCACACTTCAGCATGCTCTCTGGGGTATATGAATGAGCACACACCGAGGCAGTGGAAAAGATAATATGAACCCAGGAAAATGTCTAAGCCAGGTTAAACCCAGAGTCTATCTTGTCTAGTTTCCTGTTAACGAGGCTGGCCAATAAATTCTGTACAAGAAAAAGAATAAGAACAGGGAAAATTTATAGTGACTTTTCCCAGGGAAGCTGATGAAGCAGATCATCCTGAGTTCCATTATGTAGCACATGCAGGACAACCAGGTGATCAGACCCAGTCAGCATGGCTTTATGAAGGGCAGGTCCTGTTTAACAAACCTGATCTCCTTCTATGACTGGGTGACCTGCTTACTGGATGAAGGAAAAGCTGTGGACATTATTTATCTCGATTTTAGCAAAGCATTTGACACAGTTGCCCATAGCATTCTCCTAAAGAAATTAACTGCACTTGGCTTGGATGGGCATACACTTCGTTGGGTTAAAAACTGGATAATGGCCGAGTGCAAAGAGTTGTGATCAATGGAGTTAAATCCAGTTGGCAGCCAGTCACGAGTGGGGTCCCACAAGGCTCAGTACTGGGGCCACTNNNNGCTCTCTATAATTACATGAAGGGAGGTTGTAGAGAGGCAGGGATTGGTCTGTTCTCCCTAGTGGAGAGTGATAGGACAAGGGGAAATGGATGGAAATTGTGCCAGGGGAGGTTCAGGCTAGACATTAGGAGGAATTTCTTTTCTTTTCAGGGCTGTCAGCCATTGGAACAGGCTGCCCAGGGAGGTGGTTGAGTCACCATCTCTAGAGGTGTTTAAGAGACGGGTAAATGTTGCATTGGGGGGCATCATTTAGCAAGTTGATAGGGCTAGGCCAAAGGCTGGACTTGGTGATCTTCAAGGTCTCTTCCAGCTGTACCTGTTCTGTGATTCTATGATTCACAGAGTACTTTTTCAGCTTCAGAAATTTGTGAATCAGAAGCTTTCTTTGCCAGAAGCATTGCCTTTGGTTTCAAATGTACCATGCAATTTGCATTTTCTTACCTTACCCCAACTAGAAGCCAAGGTTCAGCTACTACACTGGGGAATACTTACAGTTTCTTCAGTAATTGTAATGTTGGATACTGGGGCCAACCAGTCTGAAAGAAAATGGGAAGTTAAAGTTGTATTCCAAAGCAGAAATATAAAGCTTCAAATGAACTGAATGTTATGATCCAGTGCTGCTGATAATCAGTTTATGAAACAAGAATGAAATACCCTGATACAACTATTCCTGGAAAAATACATAGCCTTACAGAAGAAAGATTGTTTGGCAGGTACCTTCATAGTATGTACTGAAGCAATAGAAGTCACCTTGAGAGCAGATGGAATACAATAAAAGATTAATGGCAAATTTATAATCCTTTTAAGAACAGGAGCCAAAGAAAGTCAAACTGAATCATGAATTTGGAGGCTATATAGGATCAGAATATGTAAAAGTAGACATTATTGGTAAAATCAATTTGGCTACATAACTAAGAACAGACAGCACTCTGAAACATGGCAGGATGGGTTCTGAGCCAGATGATTTGTTGATCTCCCTAAGCAACAGCAAGAGAGGAGGAGGGGAACTGAAACAGAGCACAGCAAAAGCTGTAGGCTTTCTAAGTTTGTAAAAAAGACCTTTCCTATCTATGGGCTTTGGAAATTTCAGATAGGACATGGAATAGAAGTTAAATCTGTCACAGCAAAACAACTTTCCTTTCCCTATGTACCACTAAGTGCATTCTTAACAGCTAATGTTAAAGGCACTATAGAGGTCTAGGAACTTCTAATCAAGCAGCACTTAAAATAACTATATATATTTGTTTATTTTATTGAAAGAAAGCTATAAAAGAAATTGGTCTATCAAATATTCATGTCTGAGGTGTGATGTTTATTCATAAATATCTATTATACAATGTTCATTATAGATTGTACAAGCAGTAAAACTATATTACCTTCAGGTATGCTAGCCAAAATTATGCTGATTTCTTTGTACTATCTAGTTATTTAAACTTCTAGCTCAAACTAGAAATTTCAGATGTGAATGACTTTTAATGTTACCTTGTTTTAGGCAGCGGGGAGTCTGTAAAAAGTAACAACTGGGGAGAAGTGAATTAGGAAATTGTTAGTACAGTGTTTTGCCAATTTTACTTAGTGTTGCCTTTCAGTACCAAGTACTGCTTAAAAAATAAGAAATCAAAGTAATTCAGAACATAGAGTATCATAGCTGCTGAATTAAAAAAATACATTCAATTTTTTGGTGAATAAATTTCATAGTAGTAAAATTAAGAAAGGTGCTATTTCGTGGCTCTGGGTTTTTTTTTGTCAGAAGTGCAGCACAGGAGAGCTGCAGAACAAGGCAGAAGCTAGGATTAATGGTAGAGTTCTCATGAACTGATCTTGAGTGTTGCATTACTGACTTTCTCACACACAGGGATATATCTCACAGTTTTGCAGCTTGATACTGGGGCTTGTCTTCTGCTCTGTTGGAAAAAGTTGCAAGGTTCATATTCATATTCATGGTGACCTGATGGAAGAGGAATCAGGCAAAGAGAAGTCTTCCTGTAGTCCTTACTTCTGTGATGTAACAGGACAGAGCATTGTTTCATGTGCTGAAAAGATATTTACAAGGTCTTTAATAATCTGTATCAGCAAAAGCTAGTATTGTCAGCATTGTCTTCATTTTTAATGTGATTTTGGTTGTGGGATACAGATATTTCCTTCTTATATAATAATAATACAGTCCTTTCAATAACTAAATGAAGAGAAAAGCAATTTAACTTGCTTACGTATATAAGCATCACTCTAACCTGACATTTGTCTCTGGGAAAAGCACAGGGAACAAGGTAGTTAGGTAAGGAATGAATAATGTCAAAAAATATCAGAGGAGGAACCAATGCATTTTCATGTAATTTTTCAACTGTTATGATGATTGAACTTTGTTTTGTGTTTTCCCTAAACTGATGGTGGTCTTTATTTTCCTTGCAATATTATCAAGAAATTGCAGCTGAGAACAGAATGCTATCCTTTTATTGAATTTAGTTACTGCATAGTAGGAGACAAAAAGAGTCTACAAGCTATAGTCCTAATGCTAAAAGTGAACATTTTGATCTCAATGAGAAATCTGGTAAAACCAACAGAACTTAATATAGAAGTGCTGTGTTTGCAGAAAAAGCGTTGTGATCACAGCTGAATTGATGGCAAGCTGCAAAGAAGGGAAATGATTGTAAAAGTGACAGGAGAATATACTACATTAGACTAGATATACATACTTGGATGAATTTAAGTCATTGCTCTCTTTATTTGAAAACTATAGATTCACGAAAGGACACCTCCAACTATTTCTGGGGGAGCTATGCACCAACACATAGCTGTGGATCTATGTTTTGCTATTGATTCAATGGGTTTATCACCTCTGAAAGCATACATAGAATCATAGAATGGTTAGGTTTGGAAGGGACCTCTGGAGGTCATCTAGTCCAACCCCCCTGCAGTGGGCAGGGACATCCCTAACTAGATCAGGTTGCCCAGAGCCCTGTCAAGCCTCACCTTGAATGCCTCCAGGGATGGGGCCTCAACCACCTAGAACCACCTACATCTTCTAGAATCTTACAAATACGTCAATATAAATGACTGTTTTAGCAATGGAAAGCCTCCAGCTAGTAAATGGTTTAGAATTCTGCAAATTAAGCTACAGTAACGGCGTATAAATGAGACCAAGGTAAAATGTGAGCCTTGAGTTTCTGTATTGTGCTTGTAGAGATAGATCCAGCCAAGCAAGGACAGTACATGCAATCTTCTTGTGAGGATATGTACCTACACCTACTCTTGCAACACCTAAGCAGTGTTAACTCTTGATTTTAAAATGTTGTAGGAGAAGGTGACTTTTTCTGTGATTACATATCAGGTAGAGCATTCACTTGGGAAGCAGGACTGAATTCCATTTCTTCTTTTGTTTGAGAGGACTCAAAATTTTTTTTTCCTGTGAATGTTTTGATCACCATCAGCTCAGCTCATCAACAGCTTAGGAGGATTCACAAGAAATCATAACATATGGTCAAGATATAAAACTAATAATGTAATGAAAAGTCTTCCACTTACATCACTGAAGAAGCCAAGAGGCATGGAGTTCAAAGCAGTGGGTGTCCCCATACAGCTGCTATTAAATATTTGTCTACAGAAGGAAAGGCCAGGATTTCACTCTATGCTTTCTGAGTTGGTTATACATTTATATTACCAGTTATGAGATTAATGAATGGAAATATTTGTAAGTTATTACAGTTTCTTTTCTTGGTGGACACGATGTAATTAGTAGACACCCTCTACTTATAAATACCATAACTTACAAATACCATCTCCTGGAAATCAGGAGTAGCATATACTTGCATTTCAGTCCAAGCATTTCAAGCAACTACCTGTTTTTACCTTGTCATTCACCTTAATAATCTTCAGTTGCATTAATGAGTTCAGTTTAAAACAAGCAATAGTAATAAGCAGAACACTGTTTTATTGGATAAACATATAGAGGAAAAATAGATGTTTTTAAACTATAACCCATCCCAAAACTGAAGCTACTGAGTTATCCAAAGCAATCTGTTCATAGCATTTTCTAACATAATTTTAATTTATAAATTCCTGTAATCTGCTTCAAATCTTGTTAATTTGTGCTCAAATGAGAGTTTCCTAAATACTGGTAAGAACTTCAGCTTTCAGAATGCAACTCATTATTAAAGAGAATGGACAATTTTCTTTGGTAAAGTAGTTCATTAAAGGAGTACAGAAACACCATTTTACTTTAAAAAGTCTGAAAATAATCCAAATTGCACAGATTATGTAAGAGAAGAATGAAAACTGAGCTCAAAAATTACTGTGATTCTAACATTAATTAGATTTTGCCAGATACTCTTTCAACACACTAAATATAGATATTACTCAAGAAAAGTTTAAAAAATGTCATTTATTACTTTCTATAGCAGAAATTCTAATTCCCTAGAAAAAGAAAGTGGGTAATATGGGCAATTTCACTTTAATCTGTTTCTTTGTCTCCTTTAAAAAAGCTATTAGCTGGCAGAAATACCTTTAACTTATGACACTAACACAGTAATCTCCTCTAATAACATTTCTACACCTGCTATTACTCTTCATGATTTTTGGCTTGTTTTTAACTATTAAGGAAAAACATTTTTCAGTTGAGTGAATGTTAATAATATCTGTCAGTGAAAATGTTTGTGTAGTTTGAAAGCAGGTGATGCTCATCTTGAATTTTCATATCTATTGCTTCAGCACACACAAGTTTATTCTGACAGGAATGGCCTTTAACTTATTCATACTGGTCTTTACAGCAAAGATGTCCAGCTGTAGCATGTAGGTTCTGAAATTCAGCAGAACTGGTAGATATAATAGGTACTGCTGCTCCCAGCTGCAGTGCAGTGCCATGGCAGTGGCTATGTCATGTGGGATGCCTTCCCAGGTAAGTGGGTTAAAAACTTTGACATAAACGCATTTTTCTCCTAATAATATATGATAAATGAATGTTTACTCACATCTTCTTTCACTAGAGAAAGAGGAGGGAAAAAAAGATTAAACTTACACTGATTGAATACTGCTGAAGAAAAGCCATTAGATGTACATTTTATTGCTCTTGAAGTACTATGAATTCAGAAGGTAGAGCGTGTGAGCTATTTATATGAAAAAGAATAAGGAAATAAATTTGCATCTCAATCTTTTGTGCTTTTCTCTCTAGTGCTAAAGATGGTTAGAGTCTTAACTTGCTTACATAATATCATTCTCCAGAAACAATACTGCACAGACCTAACAATTTCTGACAGTACTAAAATTTAAATCTTTTTCAGGACGTTATTACAGTTTCTTTTCTTGGTGGACAAGATGTAATTAGTAGACACCCTCTACTAGTACATTTTATTTTTCTCCACAATATTATTTCCAGTTGTGCACAACTGGTAAACTATTACAAAATGATGAATATTTAACAATGTTGGGTTTAATATATGCATTAAATACAGGAAAACCTATAACATAATAAATACAGTGAAGTAGCCCAAAAGATATTTCACCACAGATACTGCTAAGAGTTTGTCAATGAAGTATTTCAACACATACAAAATGTCACTGACCCAATTACTAAAGCTACAGTTCTTCAGAAGACTTCATGCCATAATTGCCAAAGGAATTATTTAAAGTACTTACAGAATGTGATTAGAAAGGTAGCTGGAGCTGAATAAAAGCAAGATATATTTGTAAAGGTCTGCAGCAACACTACTAAGCTATTTATAGAGAAAATAACTTTTGGCCCTTTAGCACATTGTGATTCAGACTATTCTCTCAGTTATATACCAACTTGGTATATTTACAAGTTGAAACAAATATTACGTATTTTTAGTTAACATTATGTATTTTAATGGCACTATGTGAAGACAGTCTAGAAAGTTGTCAGGTGATAACAATTTACTTTCCTTTCATGTGAGTAGAGTACTGCGTCTTTCGAGACTTCAAAATTACTTTGTTTCTGGCATGGATGAGAACTAAGCCCTGCTGGTTTAGGTGGTGCTCATCTAGGCAGGGTGATTGAAATACTTTAGTAGCAGCTGCTACAAGCTGTGCTTTCATGTTGCCAAACTCAGGGATTGTTATTTTTCCCTGAAGATTTCTCTTGGTACCTTAGGTTTCTAAAGATTTTATTCTTTTCCGCTTAACATTTGTAAAGTAATGAAAATTAATTTTTTTCCAGCATTATTTGGTTTCTACTGAACTGATCAACTTGTCTCTCCTCATCTCTTTCATTTAGTCAAATGAACTTTTTGCAAATCAAATGAACTATCTTGGCTGCATTGTACTTATATTTCCTGACAGTGATACTTTGTCAGCTACTCTAGTTCAATTATTGCTTACATAGTTTTCTGGGTTCTTTCTATGGTATAGTTTTGCTTTTAGTTATCTTTGATTCTCAGTCTGTAGGTCATCTTCTTATATCATTCTCTAACCTGAATTTGAAAGCAGTATTAAAAATAAGTAACAATTTCTTATTCTCTATTCTGATACAGTAAAGGTGATAACTGCCTGTTCAAAAGTGTGTCATTTGTTGGCTGATAATTCCATCCGTATAACATCTTATATTAATAGTAGGAACTATACAGCTTCCCAAAACCAAAATAGGTATCAGTCTCAAGAACCTCATGAAAAAAAGAGAAAAGTAGAGAGAGACAAAAGCTTAGGAAGCCCTACCTCCAAGGTGAAATAACAAGCAAAATGCTGTATATAAAGCACATGCATGAAGAAAAAATATCCAGATTCTAAGCTACATGTGAAAACGGAAAAAGACATATCAAGCTTTATGTGGTATTACTACACCCTTACAACAAAGAAGGTTTTAATGACAGTTTTTAGAGACATTCTTGGTACTACAGTTCTAATAATAACAATCATTAGAGATGAAGCAATGTCTCATAATTCTTCATCTAGGTTTCAGGAAAAAACACCAAATAAACTCGTCATTGATAGTTCATCTAAAATACTACTGCAGGAGAGTTTTGGTTAAATAACATTATACTATATGCCTTCATCTTTTTGGATTTATGCTTTATATAATCACATTGTCTCTTAATAGGTCCTCATTCTTGGCATTGACCAAGAAGTACTTCCACCATCTCCAACCTACTGAAAATGAAAGAATTTGATTGTCAGTTGATATGGCTATGACAACTAAAGCAATATGGAACTGAAACAAGGGTTGTAAAAACCTTGATTACCAATTTCTTATGTTCATAAGTTCATAGTTTTCTAAAGAAAGAAATCCTCATGATATAATAAAAGTAATATAAAAATAACTTTGGCTGATTCTCTACTTTTCTATTTTGAGCATCTTAGAGATGATAGAAATGACCAGTGGCACCATTAAAATATAAATTAACTGAAATTTAAAACATTTTGGCTGCAACAATATTCACCATCTGCAGTTGTGGAGCCCTTTGATTGTGTTCTGGAGTTACAATCCTCATTCTTAGCAAATCCTGTAATACTTTTGATATTTGTGGTAAAGGACACTTAGGCCTTTGTTAAATAGAATAAAAATGAATGCTTCAAAGCTACATACAGTAAGGTTATAACGTAATTCCTCTGGCGTGATGATCACCAAACTTACAAGTAGAGTAGAATGGAAGTTTAACCATAAAATAATATCTTTTTTTTTCCCTCTGTTAGTGGATTTTATTTGTTTATTACAGCATTTTATCTGTTGACACAGCCACGGAGCTGCAATCATTGTCTGAGGATTTGTGTAGAAAAGTATCTTTGAATAAGAGCTCTACTTTTCTTTTAGAAACTGCTTGATTTTAAAAGCTGGGTGTTTTCTTTCCCTTGTGATCCACAGCAGTGGGTTCATCCTTCCAGCTTCCTCACACAATCATCCAAGTATGCCTCCTCATCTCTCCCCACCTGCCAGCTAAGGCAGTGAATGCACGCTGGGCTTTTCATCTAAGTAGCAGAGCAGCCTAACCCTTTTGTGACTCAGCCAAAGGTGAAGTGTATGTGCTTTGTCTTAGCTTTGTTTTCTTTCAAAAATACATAGCACAAAAATGTTTCTTTTCTGTGTTTTTGTTTAAAGACATGCAAAAAATATTGTCTGGTACAAGACTGGCAAGAAGATTGTAACTTTCAGCCAATAACCAATATCATCTACCTAGATTTCTGTAAGGCCTTTGATGTAGTCCTATGTCATAGAATCGTAGAATCATAGAATGGTTTGGGTTGGAAGGGACCTCTGGAGGTCATCTAGTCCAACCCCCCTGCAGTGGGCAAGGACATCCTCAACTAGATCAGGTTGCCCAGAGCCCTGTCAAGCCTCACTGTGAATGCCTCCATCCTTGTCTCTAAATTGGAGAGATGTGGGTTTCAAGGTGGGTAAGAAATTGGATAGATGAGTCAGCCAGAGTGTTGCAGTCAATGTCTCTATGTCCAGGTGGAGACCAGTGATGAGTAGTGTCCCTCAGGGCTCTGTCTTGGGACCAGGGCTCTTTTATATCTTTATCAATGACATAGTGGGAACAAGCACACTTTCAGCAAGTTTGCAGAGTGGTGTAGTTAACACAATAGAAGGGAGAGATGCTATCCAGGGGGAACTAGACAAGCTTGAGAAGTGGGCCCACATGAATCCAAAGAGGTTCAAAAAGTGCAAAGTCCTGCACCTGGGTCAAGGAAATCCCAGACATGAGTACAGACTGAGAGAAGAATTCACCAAAAGCAGCCCTGCTGAGAAGGGCTTGGGGATTCTGTTGGACAAAAATCTGGGCATAAGCCAGCAATGTGCACTTGCAGACCACTGTGTCCTGGGCTGCATGAGAAAAGGTGCGGCCAGCGGATTGAGCAAAGTTATTCTCCCTCTCTACTCTGCCCTTGCGACACCCCACCTGGAGTACTGTGTCCAGGTCTGGGGTCCTCAGCAAAAGGAAGACTTGGACCTGCTGGAGTCAGTCTGGAGGAGGACTGTGAAGATAATCATGGGGCTGGAGCACATCCCCTGTGAGGACGGGGGAAAGAGTTGGGGATGTTCAGCCTGGAGAAGAGAAGGCTTCAGGGAGACCTTATAGCAGCTTTCCAGTACCTAAAGGCAGTTTATAAAAAAGACAGAGAGTAACTTTTTACACAGACAGATAGTGATAGGATAAGGAGTAACAGTTTTAAACTGAAAGACAGGAGATTTAGATTAGCTATTAGGAAGAAATTCCTTACCCAGACAGTGTAAGGCATTGAAATATGTTACCTGGAGAAGCTGTTGATGCCCCATCCCTGGCAGTGTTTAAGGCCAGGATGGATGGGACCCTGGGTAACCTGGTCTAGTGGGTGGCATCCCCCATGGCAGGAGGTTTGGAACTAAATGAAGTTTTGGGTCCTTTCTAACCCAAACCATTCTGGGATTCTATGATTCTATGAGTATTGCTGTTCCGGAGACCCAATTTCCTAATGCACTGAAACCTAAAAATTACTTATCATTCCCATATCTATTACTGATACATCTGACATAAATGGAGATTTTACTGCATCCTCTATGTTACTGTATATGTGACTTCATGGGTTGTTAAATTTTTACACCTATTTCAGAATTCAATTTATTCAAAAATACATGATAATGCACAATTATAATGACATTCTCAGTTTGAATCAGCATGTTGCAAACAGTTACAGCAACACATTGCCTGTCACTGAAGCCAAGTTAAGATTAATATCTATGCTTCTTTTTCTTATTACTATGTAAAAAGCCTAAAACACCATTTAAGCACTGAAACTGAATGGGTTTTTTTAGCTCTCTTTTCAGACACAATCCTATACCACTTAAAGGACAGCCCTATACAACTTAAAGATAAAAAAAAAAATCTATATGCGTATCTTTTTTTTAAAAAAACCCAGATATAGTTAGGCTTGGGACCTGTAAGATTAGTATGAAGTTAATGAGTTTCTCTGAATGTCTTCCATGCTATACAACCAATAATGCCTGTACTTTTATTAGCTATATTAAGTATTAGAGAACTTATTCTCATAACAAGAAGCTGCTTAAAAGGAATTTTCTCCTTTCACGTTGAGATTGTGATTTACTTTCTGATTATTTTTTAACTCTCAGAAGGTAATGAGATAAACCGTTAATGAGGATTTTCTTGCTAGATAGTGGATTTATGTCAATAGACTTAGCTTATGCTGTATCTTTCTGTGGCACAGAGGCATATCTGCCTGAATTTAAATCTGCTGAATCTGCTTTTAGCATCAAATAACTTTTCGAAAAGTTCCTATTGCCTTCTCTGAACTGACTAGAAAATATAGTGTGGATCTCTGGCTCAGTAATTGATGGACACTATTAGGTCTTCCCTTCAGGACTCTACATCAAAACTTCCCCCTCAAGCAGTATTGTGACACCTGTGCTTTTATGTTTGACAATCTTGCTAAACAACAAATAACAAATTTCATTCTATTTCTTAAGATCTGTTGTCTGTCTCATGCATTTTTGAAATGCTGGCAGTCTATTAGAAATGGAATTACTTTCAGCTAGAATTTCTTCTGAACTTTTTAACTATTTCTGAAGGTCATGAATCCAGCTACCTGATATTAGACAGCTTGCTCCAGAAGGTTATTTTTGTGTAGTTACTAGTTTGTCACCAAATCTGTTCAAGAAATATGTTAACACTATATTTCTCAGTGCTTAATGAAATACAGCCACCATCTGCCACCTAAGATGCAGCTGAATTATAAAATGTTTGGCTAAATCTGGGCATTGGATGAAGGCTAATCACCAGGTAAGTGTCACCAACTGGTGAGATGAAGTTGAAGGATTAAAAGTTTCCTAAGCAAGAAAATGCATACATTGTTTTCTACTTGGGTAAAAGCCTGGAATTTATACTAACTTCTTTACTGCTGTTTCATGTTCAGGGAATGGTATTAGTAAATACACTTCTTTTCAACTTTTGGGTTTTTAACATTGTCTAGACTAGACTACTTTCCCTGCAATTTTCAGGTTTGGTGACTTTAGTCTAATGAGGTACTACAGCAGATGATGCTTCGTGTTTCCTCTGTTGTAATTACAACATGAAATTCTACTCAGAACAGATATTCCTAAATGTGAGTAAAAAACCCCCCAACCAACCAAACACCAAACTTCCACATATTCTTTCTTTCATTCTTTGCTGTCTCTGGCAGTTTCATAACTATCAGCCAGCTACCCTAAAATCCCAGAAATATCAAGGGTGTTACTTCCATGTGAATACTGTACATAGTGAATCATAAGAACTCTAGAATACTGCAACACACAACAAAGGTTATAGAATAAAATATCAGGAACTTGTGATAATGCCAATTTATAAAGTATTGTTTCCATCATATCACATGTACAAAGACCATATAGTCTTCCAATTATTTATGGTAGAAAGTTGATGCTTTGAATTATAAATCCTAACATACGAATAAATTGCTCTTGTTAGGTATCTAAGTTAAGTAGACATGAATTCTCAGTTTTCCTCTGAACACTGTAACATTTGTTTTCTAATGATTTAACAGTCAGAATCCAAGCAAGGAATCACAGAATCACCAAGGCTGGAAAAGACCCCCAGGATCATCAAGTCCAGCCTATGACCCAATACACCACAACATCTAAACCATGCCACTCAGTGCCACATCCAATCTTCTCCTAAACACCTCCAGGGATGGTGAGTCCACCACCCCCCTGGGCAGCCTATTTCAGAGCCCAATCACCCTCTGTGTGAGGAAGTGCTTCCTAATGTCCAGTCTAACTCTCCCCTGCTGCAACTTCAAGCCATGGCCTCTTGTCCTGTCACTAGCTGCCAAGAAGAAGAGCCCAACCCCTACCTGACTACAACTTCCTTTCAGGTAGTCTGAGCTCTGTATGATACACTGTGGTGCTACGCAGAAAGACCTCCCAAAGCCATATTGCCAGTGGCAGAGTAGGCATTATAGTAGAGTTTAAGTTATGCTTTGAATTAGTCTTTAACTATAAAACATGTGGTGCTATATAGCCAACATGACCTTGTGATCTCCTCTTCTACAGGTTTGCTGATATTCTGTGTCGATGTATCAGGATCCAAGTGGCCAGACGGCCTTTTTATCTTTGCCGGTCAGTCAGTGCCACAGGAGAATGAAGGCTTGACAAACCCTGGCAGTTGAAGCTGGTCTTGTGAGCCTGATTGCTAGTGTACTACAAACTTGCCAGATTTTCAAGGCTACTGCAGAGGTTTCTTTTTGTTTATTAAACTTGTTTCCTAGCTGAATTTATGTCCTACTTGCTCAATTCTGTTGCCTGGTGCTTGTCCTGATCTCCCCATCTAATCTTTGCTTTTCTAGACTTTGGCACAGTTCCTGGCTATATTTGCTACATAGACCTTTGACTTTGTGGGATAAATTTCTTCCCCTTTTCCGGACCTTACTTGCCCTGGCCATGGTAGCAACTTCCCCATCTCCATTTCTTTTTCCATTTTGTCTGACAGTGTGTGCCCTAGAAGTATTAAACATATGCATATGCTATTTAAAAAGTAATTTATTCTGTAAACTGTCTTTCTGTTTCTCCTGTTAAAGTAAGATTGAGAAGATTAAATGATCTAACAGATTTTAAAGAATACAAAACTATAATTTTATTTCTGATTCAATAATAGGCTCTCTCCATAAATAAATAAATAAATCGTATGCAGTAGGTAGTTTAGGTTAGGTCATCCCTAACGAGTGAGTGGCAGTATTTTCTTTATATAGTTGTCATTCCTAAAACAAGTGTTGTCAGGTGGTATTCAGAACAAACCCCAAAGTCTACTTCATGAAGAAATAATTGCTTTTGCTGAAGACTGATTGTTATTTTTGTGACAGAACTGAGGTACCTGATGTGACAGGGCAATGCGATGACTAATCATGTGCCTTCAGGCTCATATGAAAAAGAAGCAAGATGGAAGTTACAAGGTTAAATTTTATGCTAATAAACCAGTTAATATTTTCACTGCATCCTACAGTATCCCTAGCTGCATGGACCAAGTCCTACTAAGGACTGCTTGGTATAAGCTAGAAAAAAGTTATAAATACTCCCTCTTAACCCTTATTTTCTGTTTTATTTTTTTGTTTGTTTGGTTTGTGTGTTGATTTGTTGGGTTTTTTTTCTGGTTCCTCTGAACATAAAGAATGTGAAAGCCCTGACATGATCTCCAATGTGTTTTAACCTTAGTGGGAAGGAAGTGTAACAGAAGTGAACTGTCTTTATGGTCCACCTCTGTTGCTGTATGCCAGCAGATATGCTCTCAAAGCCAGACTGAAGGTGAAAGCACGGATTCCCTTTCCATGTTAGGTTCCCTTTAAAGCCAGAGTAGTATGATGTAGAAATGTTGGAAACTTGTAAGTAGCTAAGGCTGTCTGATTATGTGCTACCTGCTCAAAGTGGTGAAGAATTAATTCCTCTTGAATAGTCTGTATTGGTTAATTATGTTGTTCACATAACCTATTTCATCCTTAAAAATGCTTTCAGGAATTGGAAAATTGCAGTACCCCTTTCCTAGGTCTGGATTCTCGAGTTTTCTTATGGTTTCCTGGCCACTTACTCCTACTAGGATCTGTATCACCTCTGGGAATTTTTGTCATGAATCCTTTGCATTTCTTGAGTTTCTATGTGTCCTTATCTTCCTGGAACTAGCCTAGGCTGATAGTACTTGGTCAATGACGAATGACTCAATGAATCATCTACTGTACAACTCTACAATAATTAAATAGGAATGGTACTGCAGGAAGGGAAGGAAAATAGAAGAGGTAAATAAACAAGCAAATAAAATCCACAAAAGCAAACTCATTGCTGTGTAAGCTCCCCCCAGTGCCAGTATTCTCATCTTGGAAAAAGAAGATATACTCACTCTGTGTGAAGGGGCATGAATCTTAGATAATCAAGCCCTAATATTTCCAAGACTAAAGGAGGCCTAAGAGTAGTTAAAATTGGCAGTTGAGGATGAAGTTTGATTCTTCTGTCAAAAGAGCAGTGAATCTAGAGTTGGAGGAGCTGATCTAAATCATCTAAGTGATAGACAATGATGCCTGTGAAGCTTCTTTCTATTGACATCCCAAAATGAGAAGCAATGAGCGAAGTCTACCTTTATTGAATCTTCCAAGCTAACTTGGTAATAAATCCATTTTCTTCAGCAATTCATGCAATTCAGTAAGCTCAACATTGTGTGAGGAACCACCATGATGCATTGCGGTAGTTATTTGAGAATCAGCATTAGTTTATAAATGAGCACACTGGGACAGGGATGGCATATTTGAGAATTTACCTTTTTTAATTCTTAAGATACTAATATTCTTCTGAAAGATGTAAGAGTAAAATACACATATAATGTTTGAAAGCCAGAAGGGGAAATTTGAATAAGAGTTTGATGCAATAGGGTAAACAAACTAATGGTAGTCTTTGATGTGTGTATGTATACACATAAAATAGAGGAGTAAAGTGAGTCAAACTGGAAGACAATTATAGAATCATAGAATGGCCAGGTTGGAAGGGATCCTAGAGATCATCTCGTTCCAACTCCCCTGCCATGGGTAATGATGCCATTCACTAGACCAGGTTGCCCAGGGTCACATCCAGCCTGGCCTTGAACACTGCCAGGGATGGGGCATCCACAACCTCTCTGGGCAACCTGTTCCAGTGCCTAACCACCCTCTGGGTAAAGAACTGCCTTTTAATCTCCAATCTAAATTTCCCCTCCTTCATCTTATAGCCATTCCCCCTTGTCCTATTACAATCTGACTGGCTAAAAAGTGTCTGCCCTTCTATCTTATAATCCCCCTTTAGGTACTGAAAGATGGCTATGAGATCCCCTCGAAGCCTTCCCTTTCCAGGCTGAACAACCCCAACTCTCTCAGCCTGTCCTCATAGGGGAGGTTCTCCAGTCCTTTAATCATCTTTGTGGCCCTTCTCTGGACTCATTCCAACAGGTCCACATCTTCTTTTTATGCTGAGGACCCCAGAACTCGATGCAGTACTCCAGGTGGAGCCTCACGAGGGCAGAGTAGAGAGGCAGAATTACCTCCCTAGACCTGCTGCTCATGCCTCTCCTGATGAAACCCAAGATGTGGTTGGCTTTCTGGGCTGCAAGTATACATTGCTGGCTCCTATCCAGCTTTTCATCTATTATGACCCCCAAGTCCTTCTCTGCAGGGCTGCTTTCAATGAGTTTCTCTCCCAGCTTCTACTCGTATCTAGGATTACTTCTACCCAGATGCAGGACCTTACACTTTGACTGATTAAATGTAATTTTATTCTCAGGGCCCAATTTTCGAGTTTATCCAGGTCCCTCTGGATGGCATCCCACCCTTCTGGCCCATCAACCACACCACTCAGCTTCGTGTCATCTGCAAACTTGCTGAGGGTGCACTCGATACCCATGTCTAGGTCATTAATGAACACTCTGAAGAGCACCGGTCCCAAGACAGAGCCCTGAGGGACATCACTCGTCATAAGTCAGCTTCATAAATACAACAATATATACTTATTCACTACAGTCTTCTGTCATGATAACAACTTCCATTTTAGAACAGAGACACAATCTTAAGCCAAATTTCACTGGGGGATTTTGTACTTGGTTTTCTGTTGGGTCGTTTTGTTTTCTTGTGGGTTTTTTGTTTGCTATTTGTGTTTTTTCTTTTGTTTTGTTTTGTTTTTTATGGAAACAAAGTAAGGATCTAATACCTTTGAACTGACTTATCTACAGCAGTTAGAATTCCACAGTAAAGAATCAAAGTGAGAGAATTCTGGCTATTATCCTGGTCTAGTGGATTAGATCAAATGGATGGGAAAGCTTATGACAGCTTTTAAGAGACCAAAGCCTGCCTTATAGTTTTAATAACAACTAAAAATATGATCAGTGACACTACTTTATACCTTAGTTCAGTCTTTAATTAATTAATTTATAAGCATATATTGGAGGCTATGGAAAAAAAAGAATCAAGCAAGTTCTGCTTCAGCATGCAAGTAACACACAGCTTTATATCTGTGTTTCCAGCTCCTGATGAAAGATTACATTGTTCTCTTTCTGCAGGAGCTGTGACACAAATAAATGCAATTTGGTTAAAAATCAAGATGACATTGAGTCAGCTAACTGCTGAAACAACTGGTCAATAAGGTATACTCCTTCATCTTTCACCAACAATATATATTTGCCCTTAGTTGATTTAGGTCATTCACTATAAGGTTGACTTTAGGAGCTTCTTGAACATTAAGCTCCAAGTGCACATTCTGTCTGATGCTCAGAGATTAATGTTGTTTTATTTTTTTTTATGTAGAACTTTCATTGACCATATGATGAACACTGTGTGGATCAAATTTTAGTCAACAAGTAGCATTGTTCTAGACTTAGGATGGTTCTTGGAAGAGAAGCTTGTATTCTTACAAATGGGTAGGATAGTGTTTTGGACCAAGAGCTGGTGATACTGTGTCAGATGTGGCAAGACAATATATGGAAAACTTGGAGTAAGGATTAAAATTAGTTGCAGAAAATTTGAAACAGATTTGAAGCAAGAGGGCTGGTCTTTAAGTGCTTCAGAGAAGAGATTTCCATGACAACAGAATTCTCAGGTATGTAAATTAAGAAACAAAGCATCTTAAAAAATAATGAGGAAGTACACCTCTGCTTCATAGAATGAAACCAGAACAATTTAGAAGAACTAGTTCTATAGGAGAAATGGGCAAGGGGAGCTGAGAAAGCAGGACTATTGCTGATGAAATTCCCTTCTCCGTTTAATCAATACTATTCATTTAATCATATAACCATAAAGATATATATGGACAGAAAATACCTCAGGATTTATAGTAATGATGTGCTGCAACAGGATCAAAAGATCCAGACTTATCTTAAGCAGATCATCTATATAGCAGCTGTTCATAAAATTGGTCTAATATTTGACTATCTTGGAAGTTAGAAATGCCTAAATTTTAACTATTACTTTTCTGCAGCCTACGTCCCTTTCTCCTGTGATACTCTCATTGGCTATGAAGAACAATTGATTGCTGTCTTCCTTGGAGCAACCATTTAAATGTGAAATACTGTTATCATTTTGTGTATTTTTTCCGGATATTATATAAAGGGATTAATGTTTATTGTAGAGGCTCTTATTATTATAGATACTATGGCATATATCTTTGCAGTAAGTATTGCAGCCTTTTTCCTATGACCCATGTTGTATTATGAATTTGGTACTGTGATCAAGAGCTTCACTTGTTATGGAAAGGAAAACATAAATACGATTTATGATCATAGAGCTTTCTGTTATCATAGACATCACATCAAGTAATTCACAGAATTATCAAGCTCTGCCTTAAAACATTTGTTTTGCCTTTCCTCTCATTCATTTTGGAATGGCATTCCAATACTCAAATTCTTTAATGCTAGCAACTTTTGTTTAAGATACAACATAAATGTACAGATGATACCAATTGCCTTGGTGCCAGCATTGACCTTTAGCTGAAACGTATTTTTCTTCTCTTACTCTTTTTAACTGTCTAATGTATTTATACAGCAACCATATCCCCTCCTAGACTTTTTTATATGGGGATGAACAAGCCCTTTTAGTCTCCCCATACAGATCTGGCTCATTCAAAAAGCTTATTGTTGCCATCAAAAAAAGAATTTGCCCTCATGTCTCTGTATTTAGATGCACTATCAAAAGATAAGATTACTGTCTTTCCATATTTCCATAAATGAATCATTAGTGACATAAATCTAGTAATCTTCTTCCCTGGAAGGAACAATGTAGGAACCAAAATACTTAAAAAAATTCTGAAATTTATTTTTGCGTTATTAATGATTGTTTGATATTCTGTGAACTGGCTTTTTAGTTAGCCAAGACTCCCCAGACCTTCATTCTTAAAACCCTATCATCTGGCAGCTCTGTGGATGTGGATTTAAAAATGGAGAATATGAAGCACTGCATTCAGTTACATCCCGTCGTCGTCTGTACAGAGCACTACTGCTCTCTGATCTCCACTAGCTGAACATAAAAGCCATTATCCTTTCTGCTGTTATTCAGTTTTTTGTGAGCTGTGGTGTGTGAGGTAAATATGAAGGGAAAAGGAAACAGAGGGACGGGAGATGGAGAAGCAGAACGGGACAAGGGTTTATTGAAGCAGAGTGCTGAATTACCTGATGAGAATGGAGGATAAAAAGCAATGGGAAGCCAACATATAACTGAATGTAAAACTGCCAGAAAAAGTGTTGAGAAATCATGCTGTCATAAACTAGCCCAGTCTGGGCACTGTCCTACACCAGGATCAGCTCAAGGGTTTTTGTTGCTGGTTTTTGTTTAGGTTTTTCTTTTTTCTGTCTCTTCTGAGCACAGTGTATATCACTACAAGCAGGTATTTCACTTAAGATCTTAAAGCCTACAATCTATATTTTATAACAAAACTATAGATTTTTTCCCCCAAGGACATAGGTTAGCTACAGTGTAATTAGACAATGTTTTTCTCAACCTACACCTGCCTAGTACAGTATTTTTCAGCTGTGTGTTCTCTGTAGCTGGCTACATTTCCTCAGCAGATGAATTTGCTCCCAGCATGCTTTCATTTCTAAAATGTTTTGTGATTGCCAGGCTAAGAATGAGGTACTTAAAAACTACAGTGCTATAATATTACATGGTTTATATAAATATGAAACCATATATTGACTCAGGTTTACTAATGAAATAACTTCAGTGACAGTCTAATAATGACAACAAACAATTTGACAGCAATTTATATTAAGTGATACAGATTATGCCACAGCAGTCTCTAAGCAGCACATCAAAGTCATGTTGAATATTACATGTGGGTTGTTCTTTTAAATATAAACTTATTTGAGTTTTTAATGTCTTTCTTCTAATAGATCTACAATGTGGCTATTATGGACTCATGAATCACAATTAAAGCAAGATATAAAATCACGAGGCTTTCACAAATCAAAACTCAAATGTCTAAATACTGCCATTCAACAATCAAGCCACTCCAGTCACCTGCAGCATGTTGAAGTGAATCCAACAAAGATACAACAGCAGAAAATAAACTTGCTTGAATTTAGGTCTGAAGGAACTGAGTATTTATATCCCATTGAAACTGAGTGAAGGGTGAGCCTCTACTTCCCTGGGGTTTGTTTTAAAAGCCTCTACAAAGAAGTCAATTAATATGTTGGTTTATTTGCATCTGGAGACAACATATAAATTTGAAGGTTGTTAAGTAATTGTTTTCTCTTCTCTTTTTGGTTACTATATATAAATTTTAACTTGTTTACTCATTTATGGTAAGTCAAATTTCTTCTGACCCCTAGAGAACTTGCTACAAAATGTCAATTTAAAAAAAAAAATTGAGTTTCAAGGAATGTAGCCTCTTACCCTTTCTCTCACCTTTTTAGTAACAAGGTATAGTAATATTAACAGCCAATTTTTGCCAAGTTCCAGGGCTGGCCTTCGTTGTGTCTTGCTATGTATTTCTGTACAAGGATAAGAATACACAGTGCACAATATTCTTTTGAAGTGTCCTGGTTAAGGTTTAATAGGCACAAAAATAAGAATATTCAAGATTACTCTTTCTGAAAGCACTGATACTCTCTAAAACTGTGTGCTCACAGGAAATCTTGAATATTAAAGCTTCACAGTTTCAGGGACAAGTAGTCTGTGACAACTTTCCTATAACTACTACTTCATTTTGTATTTTGAATTCTCCCATACCCACCCTGTGATCAGTACCAGCTGGCAGCCAAGCACTTGCATACCTGCTTGTTTACCCCTTATACCCAGTGGGACAGAGGGGAAAATGGGAAAAACAAAATGGTGAAAACTTGGGGGTCAAAATAAAAATAGACAACTCACTCAGCAGTTACTGTCTTGGGCAAAATAGACTTGGAGACTGTAATTTAATTTATTGACTATCAGCATAAATATTTAATTAGACTTGACTATTAGGAAATAAAGAAGAAAAGCATTTAAACACTTAAGGAAAGTGCATTTCCTCCCCCTTTTCCAGGCTCAAATTCACTCCAGACACTTTCCCCTCCTTGTTCACACTGCAGGTTATGATCAGTGAGATGATGGGCAGTGCAGTCAGTTGGGGTCAGTGCATGGTGGTTTCTCTGTACTGCTCCTTGTTTCTCACTCTTTTCTACAGCTCATCCTTCATTCTTGTTTCCTCTGTTTTGGCAGGGGTTATCCATGGGCCACGGACCTTTCATGATGTACATCTTCCAGTGTGAGAATACTATGGGCCTCAGTCCCTTTGAGAGTGTACATCCTCTGTCAGCAAAGCACTTTTCCTTTCTTCTGGCCTTTGCATTCACTCTTATTTCCCTATCCTCTGCATTTTATGCCTCTCCTTGTTTTCCTAGAGGTGCCACCAAACTGGCTGATGGGCTTAGTTTTGCCCTGCAGTGGGTCTATTGCAGAGATGTCTGTAACCAAATGTTTGGCAGAGGGAAACCCTCCCTCTCCTCACACATGCTGCTCTGCAGCCCCCACCTGACCCCAACAACAACCTTGTCACTGACAGGGTGCCAGAGGACTCTCAAAGGTGTAGGAAATGTCATTTAGATCACCTTCTTTTTTGACAGTTGCTAAGTATTTGAGTACAGCCATTTAGCAGTTAATGTTTTGTGATTTAAAATACACACAAAATGTGTTTGTAGGATACATTCTTACACACTATGACTTAGAAATAAATAAAATACACTTCTAAGAACAAGAATATTTTTAGAAATATATTGTAGCATGAAGAACAGTTTCTTTCTGATGCCTAAATAAAAAACTGCAAAAAGGAATTTTATTACTTTTTGAAGAAGGAAGAATATTTATCCTAGAAGTAAATGGCAGACTGATTTAGCTGGTTATGTGTGTTTTTATTTTGTTTTTCTTGTAAAAAACATTGTAAGTGACATGCAGTATAAACTTAGTAACAAATTCCTCTGGGAATCAAGAAAGCTCCCACCTGAAGGGCTATTCTCCTACAGAGGAAGCACTGCAAAAATAAATGGCTTCTCTGGAGGCCTAGAAAATAACACGGACATGCTGAATCTTTTTGGCTTATATTTGTTCTATTCAACTTCTTAATTATAAATTATTCAGTTCCTTAGTGCAAATACAATTTGGGTAGCTGAACTACTGTGTTAGCCCTTTGCAGATATCCCAAGACCAGTAGGGGAGCAGAAAAGACTGAAAGGACTGAATCTTTGAGTATTGAGACACAATGAGTGTTTTCTCATCCATCCAAATAGGTAGGAAATAAAGAGGTCCTCTCTGACAGGAAGGTGCTAGTACTAGAAATCACAATGAATGTTTTTTGTTCACAAAAATGATTTTTCTCTTTTGGATAATAATGCCTCCTTGAACATTAGTCTGGCTTCCTGATTTAACACTTAATTTTATGTATTATATATTCTAAATAGCTGTGGAAATCTGAGCTTAATTTGGACACACTGAATATTAATTATATTAAATTTTAACAATTACTTTACATTTTAGGCTAAGAGACACATGCTGATTTAGACTCTGATAAAAGACATCAGATGGAAACTATACCAGCTATTTCAAGAAGAAGAAACCAAAATTTTACCACAGGTAACTGGAAGAAATCTTCAACCATACCTTTACCTTTTAAATATAGACTCAAGATATTATTAGCTTTTATCTCCAAAATAAATATTTGAAATAAATGAGGATAAAAAGAAGTAGTTATATATTTTGAAAAGTAGAAACTTGAACAAGACTCTATTCATAGAAATATAATTATATGTTGAAATGTAATTATATAGAAGGGATGAAATCACAGTTGATGTCAATTTTTACTGAATGTTATGTAGAGCAGATACATGGGCTTGACATGCTAATTGGAGGAAAATGAATCAGGTTTGGTAAACAATAAAGAATTAATTTGCCCTTTAAAACAAATTTGGAAAACCCCCACATTCTGACATATATTTTGTTATACACAGAGCATCAAAACGACACATATTTAGGCTTTATATCTGTTAATTACTGCAAATAATTGTCATAATCTAGAGTTAGATAAAATTAAACCAGATGCTCAATAGTTGAAAATCTGCACTTTTCTATTATTGCTATGGTTCTTATGAAGTCAGAAAATTATATATGTCTGTATTAACTAAGAATTTTTACAGCAATTTTTAAATAGCTTTTCATTTTATATACTGCACCTCTAATTTATGAGTAAATGGTACTTAATATAGTAACAGTTTGATCTCACTGGCAAGGTGGTAAAAAAGGAAAATGGGTATCTACATGGTTAGAGAAAACTAATAGGCCTAAACAGCCAGGAAATTGAAAAATTCAAGACAAATTTGGGGAACTACTATGGCTTTTTTCCAAGACAAATATTTAAATTCTGAGAGAACAAAAAGGAAAGGGAATCCAGAGGGACTTGATCAAATTATTTCACACAAGGTCCATCAAGAACAGGAGATGAAGAACAGGTGGATTGAAAACAAGAGAACAGGCAGAAAAATAAAGAAGATGACCTTGAGGAAACATGCAGATTTATGGAGACCGTTCAGTTTATTTGGGTCAGGTTTTTTGTTTTATTTTTTCCTCAGACGCAATAGAGGTGACACACACTACCTTATCTGTACAAACTTGGTAGACACTTATGGAGCTTATGTTCTGCTTTGTGCTGCACATCTATAAGTCTTTTAAGACACAAGATGAATGTCTAGCTTAACTGGCAACTGCAAAGGCATTTTTGATGTATTACTACCTTTCCTGCCTTAGTTCACGCTCTTATGACCAGCTGCTCACATATATTTACTGTATATTTACTCCTCAACAGAGTTCTGATACATTGTTGGACTAGAGCAAAGTGAGCAAAGGGAAGTCACAGCAATAAATCAGAATTGCCCCACTCTGAAAACTATATATATGTGACAAAAAGGACTCCTGCAAAATTGTGATAAATTATCATTTTCTGTAAGCTTAGCTTCTTGATTATAAGTAAGCCCAAATACTGGTAATGAAACAAAACCCTGATCTCTCTTCTGACTACTCTGAATTTCTCTGATGAGGAAGAGCCATATCCCTGGTATGTGAGGTTTCAGCTTACAGAAGGGAAATTTTTGAGGGCACATAGCAAATGCAGTACTCTGAATCTTGTCTCTTTACTGTGTTTTCTAAACCGCCAGCAGTGAATGCAATTTTATCAAAAAGAACACTTGGGAGAAGCTACTCAGCATTCAGTTGCTCTTGGTCAACACTGTACCGCACTGTAGTATCTCAGCCCATTCAACTCTTCAATCATTCCATTATTTTGGTGTGGAAACAGACATAAGTTTGTCCCATGAAGTAGAAGAAGATAGAAGTATATTCTGAAAGCATTACTTGGCAGTGCGCTGTAGAATTGCTTCTTTATCTTCCAGATCATAAGAATCTTCACAATACTTGGTTCAAGAAATAATATGAAGACATCAAAAATAGTATTTAAGGTTTTAGATAGCTACACCTATAACTTTTGTATGCATTGAAAAAAAAAAAGCTACCATTTTGGGGGAAAGTACACAAAGAGAAGAATAACTGGGGTTTCTGAAACAAGTCATTATTCATGTAGGAATAAAAGAAATAGTAAAGAAGACTAAAAAGTTATCTGTATAAAACTGAACTGAGAATGCTGCCATAATGGAAGAATTTTCTAAAGGTTTGTCACAGTAGGCCTTTATAAATTATAAAGGTGTCTTAAAATGACCTTTTCCTTTTTGTCTAAGCACAACAGTCAAGTCAGTCCTGATATCACAGCATAGAACCTCATAGGTTTTGGGGTAATTATATGAATTTCCTCCAGAGCTGTTCAAAGTGCCTGACTAAATAATATTTGTCTAGTATATTTCTGTGCTCCACACGTGGCTGCCTAGAATGTCATACCCTATAGTACAGTTTACCATAATTTGATCAAATATAGTGTTTTGTAAGAAAAGGAATGGGTTTGATACACCCTTTTTAATAGAGCAGATGGCCGTGTTGGTGCTGGCGTTCACAGTGTTGGCAAGCAAATCCAAAACGTGCCCCTGGGCTCCAGGCACTTCCAGCTCCCAGCCTGCGCTCACCTGACAGAGGCGCGGGTGGCGCGCACCTGGGACGGGAGCTGCCCTCTGCAGGGCTCAGCGGCGGTCCGTGTCCTGGGCAGTCTGCTGGCGAACAGGTGATGCGGGAACCACCTGTGTGCAGAGCGGAGCGCAGCGTACGGCCCGGCCCTGCCGGGCTCTTGCTGGGCGCTTTCCCTACGGCAGCCCCTGCTCCCACCGACGGCTCCGCTCCCACTCGGTCCGGGACGCGGGTGCCTGCTCAGCCTCCCGGAGGCANCTGCTACCCTCTCTCGCCGCGGCTCCGGGCGTCTCCCGCCTCCCAGCATGAATGTGAGGAGGGTGGAGAGCATCTCTGCGCAGCTGGAGGAGGCCAGCTCCACAGGCGGTAGGACGCGAGCATCGTGGGGGCGCGAGGCTTTTCTTAGTTATTTTAGGGTCTCGCTCCCCGCCTTTAAGCAGCAAGTCTTGCAACTTGGCGTGGGGCGGGGAGGAGGGAGCTGCCTGCTTGCACGGGTTAAAGATGCTTTCTTGGAAAAATGTGTGTGTCTATGGGGACAGCAAGCAAACGCTTAATGCCTGGGATCGTAGGCTAAGAAATGTTGCAGGCTTTGCAAAGCCCGCCATAAGATGCCTGTTGTGACCTAACTGGTACTTTTGCCTTTGCTGAAGTGACCTGAGGCTGGGTAAAAACCTCCTGGTCAAACCATGAGCGTCCTCTCTAGCTACCAGCTCCTAGGAGGTAATTTTGATCAGTCTCACACCTCTGCTTTGGTCTTCTTTGTATGTTCCTGATGCCTAAGTAACAACTATCTGATGGAGACCAGCACCTTCTGTTAAGCCAAGCTGTCTAGTACCATACTCTTTCCTGTATTGCAAATTGCAGCTGCATATTCGCCTGAGAAATGTAACAAAATAACTTGCATTTTAGGGAGGTGAAAAGCATGCTTTCCTATCCTCCACAGTGACTGTGACTCCTGGAGTGTTAAGAGTTTTCTCCCAGCAGAGGTAGGAAACAAGAGTTAGAAATGAAGCTGCTTAGGTGACATGTGTGTAACATGATGTTGCTGAGGAAGGTGCCCAGTCCAAGGTAGCTGGTTAAGCAGAGGATGGTTGGACAGTTAATGAAAAACTTCGCAAAACAGTCAATCCAAAACAGGGGAAACTTGTTTTCTAAGAAAATATGGAAAACTATCTCATGTTTCCTGCTGTGTTGCTAGATTTCTCATAAACTCTGTGATGCCAGTGTAGAATAGCAGCCTTGCCATTGAGTTGAAGACACAGTGAAGTCCACCCCTTTGCATGATTTCTGATGCTTCAGAATAGCCTTTTGCTTGCTAGAAGAGGCTCAGAGCCATGCATTCTCTGTTGGATTGTACTTGTTGTTTTTTTTTCTCTTAATATCCTAGCTTTTCTCATGTGTTAGGGCTTTTAGCCCTTCAGATAGCATACTAGGTCATTTGCTTTGGGGATAGGGAACTTCTGTAATTGACTATGCAATTAGTTTTAGGCTATCAGCTCAATTGTTAATCCATCTTTGCATTTCTTTAAAGCTTCAGAAAAAAATGCATACTTAGTCGTTCTGGTTATCCAACAAGGGACTCAGCCACCGAAGTGATGCTATGATACTTCTCACTGCTTTTCAGATCCAACTTCCTCAAGTTATAATTAAGACCTTTCCCTCCACATACTACTGTCAGCTTTGCAGCTCTAGTCTGTTACAGATCTGAAAGTCAGACTGGTTTTCCATAACACATACATCATCAGTGACAAACACCAGGCAGGCTCTTAGGTACACCTGTGCAACTACCATGCAGGACTGTTTGGGCCAAACAAAACTAAGGTCATAATTTAGACACAGTGGATTTGCACAGCTGCTGTTGAGGAATAATTTGGTTTAGGGATCACTACTACAGGTGTTGAAGCATGAAGAGAGTTCGCAGCTCAGGGTTTTATCTTACAGGTATAATAAGCAGTAACAGCAAAGTGTCTATACAAAATATCTGAATCTATGTCATACAAATAATATGAAACAGCAAGATGATCTTTTTACAGAAAATTAAATCTGTTGAACTGTATATTAGATGTATTTTCCATTTTGGTTCTCTTGATGTGCATACCTTGTAGCTTCTAGAAATTAATGTCAGCTTTAATTTGTTTTAAGCTTGTAATGGTGTGAGGTAGTAAGATACACTTTTACACTGTTTTTAGAATAGAAAGCATAATCTAACTGAAATAGGACTTGCTGTAGGGAAAAAAAATGATAGCTAAAAGAAAATACCTTCTTTATTTTGAAGAATAACATACATTAGATCACCACTCAACTTCTATCTCATCACTAGCTTGATGTGATATGAAGCTAGCAAGTCTCTAGCTTCACTGCTGTGGGCTTCCTCCTTATGTGAGAGAGAACATGTATGTTCATCTTTCTAAAGTTTTGTCCCTTTTTCATCTAAACTACCCTTTCCACCCTTTACTAGCTGTCTTCCTCCAGGCTCTTAAAATGTCAACTGATTTCCAGTGCCATCAGGTTTTCTGAATGTACCTGTCTGTTGGTTATTTAATGAGGAAGCATTTGGTGGATCTTTTTCTCATTATTTCTCTTTAAATAGAAACTATGCTCAAAACATTATTTTTAAATGATAATGCCTGCAGTAGAGTTATTACAGGGATTTGATAGTAGGGCATAAGAATCAGAAAATGAAGCAACAGAAGTGCAACTGTTCCTCCATTTCATTTTTCGAAGTGAAATAAAGGCCAAGTAACACATAAGCATCTTCATTTATGAAAATTATTAGTGACAAAGGAAACATTTTGTACCTTTTAACAAGTTATGGCTCCCATCAACTGCTCTTCCCCTTACATTTACTCTATTTCAACTTGCAGAGCATCTTTTACATTCAAGTTGATGTTAGTTAGAGCACCACTGAGGGTTGTTGAAGTACCACAATACTTCCTCTCTTAAATAAAGAGCCATTGTAAGGATGAACATGAAACAGACGGCCCCATGAAACAGACTTTATCAATGTGAGGATTGATTCTGTGAGGATGTGGTATTTGTGCTAATGATAGCCCGAAAGGTAAAATAAGAAGAGCAGAGGAAGGTTATCAGAAAAAGTTTGTGTGTATTAGAATAAGTTTAACCACAAGGTGTCCTGTGGGTTCAATACCTAAGACAAACTTAAGCTGTTGGGAATACGAATATGAATAAGACACTATCACAGCAATTGGTTGCTTTACTTGAAGGTATCATGAGATCAGAATGGGGACTGTGCTGACCAGTATACTTACAAAAAATATGAAGTGATTTATGATGATGTTTTGAAGATGTTTTTCTGACCAGGTAGGGCAGTCACAAATTCTAAATGTCAGGAAATAGGCTGTGATTTCTACATTATGTGTAGAACATGGACCAAATAGTACTACTGAGAAGTGTTTGTCCAACTTTAAGTTTCATTGGAGTTTGGTATTCTCTGCCATACCCATGAAAGATTCTTGTGTGATAGTTTTGCTTTTAGTGAATGATTACTCTTGCTGCTTGAGGCACTATAAGAAGACAAAGGAAGCAGGACTAGAAGGACAAGAAAGTACCTATGGGAAAGGCTGAAAATAGGAATTTAGGGAAAGGGATACTAGGAAAAATGATGGAAGTGGAGAAAAATGCACTGGAAAAAAGTTGCAGGGGAAAAGAATATGTGGAAGGAGGGAAATGAGGAAGCAACTTCCTACACACCTTGAGATATAACTGGTATTAAAGTATGTCCTGTTGAGGAATTCTGTAGTTCTATTATGTATTGGACCAATTCCTTTATAACCGGGTTGGGATTCATCTGACATGATGTCAAACAGGCAGTGATCTGCCAAGTGATTTCCACCAATACTTCTATTAGCATGAAAGCCTTGGTTTGTCTAGGAGCCCCTCCATAGGATGTGCTGTCAGTCAAGAGTCAGTGTCACTTTTTCTACTAATGATCTGTTGTGCCTAACACTCTTCATGTCGTCTTAGAAAAGAGAGACCTTCAGGCCATGTCATTTTTCACACCTGTATCCCAGAGAATCTTTAGTGTCTGCCCTGAGCCTTCTGTAATATAGATATATTCTTGCTGAGGAGCCACACTCAGCTAGAAATGCTGCTTCCAAATGCTACATGTTCCTGTGAAAGCTGCAAATACACAAGGGAAGGAATAAATGAAATGCACTCGTGATCAAATAATGGAGGTATCTTTATAATGTACATGCAAATAGATGTGATTATTTTAAGTGTAAAATATACATCCTACTTTTGCAGGATGGGGGAAATAACTGATGTTTTGAGAGAACTGACTGTGACATAAGGCTCTGTGTAAAATTTGGTCTCTGCCTCCATCTCCAATTCCTGTATTCAGTGAGCATGTGAAATAGTAATTACATGCAAAATTCTATTATAGAGGTTCTTATTAGATATGAATGCTGAAAATACCTTGGCTTTACATCAGTATCAATTTTATAGCAATATAAATATTAATTTGCACAAAATGCATCTTTATTTTCCATTATTCTATGTTTCAAGGTTACTACCCATGCTCAGAGAGTTGATACATAAATAACTGAACATCTGGACAATTTGCAGGTGTATTGGGCTTAGAGAATTGACTTTCCAGGTGTTTTTAGATATCGTGAAGTATATAGAGTCAGATACAGTGTCTAGCATTTAGTGTAGCCATAAGTAACTAGCATGTGTCATGGAAAGTTTTTACAGTGTATCAGATAAGCACTTAGGACTCATGCTTTGGGTTGGAGCTGCATATTTGATCCATGCAGCATCCATCTGTAATCTGTCCCATCTCAGCCACTCTGTTTGCCATTTTGATTTATTCAGAATCTTTGGCACTTGAAAGTATCTAAAAATACAACAACGCTTGATTGCTTTGCTGTTTCATAGATATGTGTGTTCTTGCCAGGCTGTCCTAATATCCTTCTCCCCACAAAGCTGCTTGTCATGTCTTTCTTTCGAGTTCTGAAATAGACTGTATTCAAAATCTTGCTTGCCAAATAAAGGTTGGCCATTTATTGTCTCCTATTAGCGCAGGCCATTACTCCTATTGGACATGAGAGAGAAAACATTGGTACAAGGTTGTGGATTGGGCTAGGAGCCAAATTGGTTTTTTTTCATAGTCGTAGTCAATATGACCTGAACCAAGTAGGATTCCCTTAGTTATTAGCACACATAATTAATAGACTTGGGCCTGTTCTGGAGCATAAGAAGTGCAGATATAGAAACCATGTTCTTTGGTGCACAGTGTGGCAGCATAGCTGCAGATAGTTAATAGCAAGGTTAATAGGCTAGTTTATCTCCATAATGTTTGGCCTGAACTGTAATGTATGGTTGTGTCAAAAGTAAATGGAGAAAATGTTGACGTAGGCATTAGGTTTTTGACAGTAGTTTTCCTTTCAGAATCCTGTTTTCTCTGACAAGATCTTTGCTTGCTATTGTGTTGATAGCTAGGCAGTATTTGGCCTAGATTTCCCACTGAGTACACCAGGTGGGATGTGGAATAGAAGTGTAAATCTATGAGTGTGAATTTTTTGTAGTCTATAGAACTATGGAAACATGGACTACAATTATTTTTTGATGTTCTTAATTATTATTTTGTGATGTTCTTAATAATTATTTTGTAATTGTGTTACAGGAGACTTGGGATCATATAGATCATCGTTTGTTTTATTTCTCCTCCACTCTCACACTCTACAGGAGAGATCATTTCTGTGTTACCACCTTCATGCATGCAGCAGCAGAGGAGGTTGGGCTCTAGACTTGCTGCTATGATTTTGGGAGGAATGTAGACAACTATAAACTGGCAGCAGCTTCAAATATGTGTTTGGGTTGAAAGTATATTGAGTCTATTAACCTCTAAGAATAAACTCAAACACAGAATAAAAGCTGTAGATCTGAACAGATACAATGTTTTATTTCTGGCAGCCTAGCAGAGACTTAATATGGTATTAAAAGGACCTTTCTATCAGAGGTCTGGAAAGAAATATAGTATTGCTCTTTTATATTCCTTTTCACCTATAAAACAGGTTTCTTTAGAGGTACAGTTTATAGTTGTGATCCCCTGTTTTATGTTTTATGTGATCCCCTATTTTATGACACAAACAGTGGTATGAAAGTCATGGATACTTATGTATCCACTGGATAAACAAACTACAGGTGGAAGGCAGGAATTTCTAACTGTAAATATTTTTCCCTGTTAAGAACAGTGATTCACATTTAAATATTTGGAGTTTATCACAGGAGAAAATATCTTTATTTGTATGCCATATATTTTCACCAAAATAAATTGTAAACCCTGAAGCTTCCCTGAGCACAGTGAAATGTCTTGCACTATATAGTGCATTTTATCAATATGCCACAAAATGACTAAGTAGTGACAGCATAGGATTGGTTATACAAAATTAAAGACTTCGAATGTCCAAAGACATAGACTGCAAAGTGGTTGCTCTATTTCATGCAGTTAGGTAAGAAAGGGCTTGTTTTTTTTAATGATAGGAAAAAAAGACTAATTTTACCGATACATTTTTTTGTTCTCACAATTTTCAGTTACCTTTCCAGCAGAGAGAATTTTTATGACTATCAGTGTAGACTTTAGTATAACAAATCTTTTTCTTATTTTTGAATCAAAGTCTACTTTTGTTAATAATCCAGAAGAAACACTTAGAAGAAAGGCAACTAGAAACCTTACTAGAAAGGTAAGCAGTAGTCATAAAAAGTGATGAAGAGTTTGATTCGTTATAGAGTGGATTTCTTTAAATCTTTGCCCAAAGTGGGAAAAACAAGAACAGCACTTAATCACAGTAGGTCATCTGACTATTGTGACTGTTCCTATTGAAAACTGGTGGGAAAAATTGCAATGAAAAAGAACTTCAACTCTACTATATGTGAAAATCAGGAAAACTCTAAACTTGGAACTGAAACACAGATCAAGTTTAGGTTATTCTGTGTAAGGGAAGAAAACCACTGTGATTCACATACTTAGCAGTATTTAAAAGTTTTATAGCTCTGATACATCTTAACATCAAATGACCAAAACCTTTAATTGAATCACTTGTTTATATGCTTTACAGAAAAATGCACAGCATATCTAGCCACCCTTTCTCCAGTCTTTTAATATATGCTTGATACAATAACTGTGAGGCTTCCCTAATTTATGCCATCTGGCAAGTGTTGCCAAAGGTACACTTGGTGTCCAGGCATTGCAGTAATGTACCATTGTCTAGCCATTTTTCCCTGCCATGTAAAGACTGCAGTGGAAAATGCTAATACTCATCAGCATGGTACTTTGCTAGTTGAAGACATCTTGGGTCAAATCCCTAACATGTTCTTTGGTAAGAAATTCTGCTTTATGTACACTCACACAAATGTTTCTGGCAATCTGTAGCAATTGATTTCTAAATTCTTGAACAGTTTTATTAAATACAGGAGAAACAGTGTGATTCAGTTGAAATCGCTGAGACTCTGCACATAGGGAGTCTGCAATATTGACAAATATCCTTGTGTATAGAAAGCAATAATATTGATTTTTCTAACATTTCTGTATTTTGTTGGTTGTGCTCCAAAACAGTCTTTGATTACTTGAGAGTTACTGTATATATTCTGATTTTTGCTACAGTTCTTTGCTTCGTATTTTAATTTAAGGTAATGCTATCCAAGCAAAGAATTTACATTGTCTTCTATGTCACAAGCATTTATCAAAAGAGTGTGGTTTAATCTGTGTTTAAGAACCTGTGGAGAAATTTCCAAAATACATGTAATTCTCACTTTTAAAATTAAATATAGTTATTTGACTTAGAATTTTTAATGATATTATGGCATATGTTATAATAAAAACGTACTGAATGACAACATTGTGCCAAGCAAAAGGTAAGCATCATATGATGAAAAGAACTAGCCTAAATGGAGAATGTCCTAAAAGCATGAATTAAGTTGGAATGGAGGAAAAGTAGAGTTTGGATTTTTTTTTTTTTTTAAATTTTAATGTACTTACCTGATGCAATTTGAAATGATTGTCTTCTGAAAGTCCTACCCTGAGGAATCTGTCAGATACAAGCATTATTGCAACTGACCACAGAGATTTGGCATTTTATCATATGTAGGGGTATCTGTGTGTTTGCTAAGTACCCTAGATTAACAGTCTGATTACATTTTCAAAATACTTGAACCAGTACTCCTGTAATGCTTTTTCTGCATGAAGGTTACTGCTCATAGTTTCACATAACACCCTAGAAAGTATTGACCTTTTTTTGAGCCAATTTGTTTTAGAGTGTGCCAAAACATGTTATACCAGCTCTCCTGGGTGTTTTGCAGCAGCAGATGCCCTCTCCCTGTCTGGATGCTGAGATGGGCTGGAGGAAGCTCCTGCACATACACATGGAGCTAGCACCAGTGCTGGGAGGGACATGCTGTGTATGTGCATGTGGTTTCCCAGTGCATATAGGTGTTGGGAGATTGAAAATTAGGTTGTAGGATTGAGGTCCCTGCCTTAGCAGTTAAAAGAGAAAGGAGAGGAATAAAGATCAAGAAATGCCTTCTCATGTACGCGGCTTCAGTGGTATCTGAGCAAGTGGACTCTGAGATCTACTGCTCAATTACCTTTAGCTGGAGATAAATGAATCCTGTTTATTTTAAAATAAGTTGGAGAAAAATCCTTAAAGAATACTATTTTGAAGCAATACAAAAGAAGTATATCAAGCAGATCGAGCTGTGGAATCATGTTTTGCTTCATTTCACGCTGGTGTCACTATGATAGGTATTTCCTCACATCACCATCGCTCTTGAGTTTTGACAACATAGCAGGTTTTAAACAAGTGATACCCAGATGTCCTTAATCATTCTGACTTAGATTGCACTGCTCAGTAAGTGAATGGTACAAGGCATAACTAATCATTCACTCTTTCTATCCTGTGTATTCTTTTCAATGTTGGTGTATGGACATTTGAGGTTCTTTTGTTGTGTTCTGAGATGCAGCATTATAAAAGGTATCACATTTTGTAATCCTTTTTGTAGGGAAAGGTAAATCTAGACTGTTTCTCTGGAGTACTGTGTGCTCAGCAACCACCTGCTGGTAATTGAAAGAAGTAAACAGTAAAGTTCATTGTTATTTTTAAAAAGATGCTGTAATTGAATTTATATAAACACTGACTCTTGGGTGCTGCCCTGATTTCTGCACAGCCAAGGTCTGCAGTCTACCAAATCTAAAATACTTAAGAAAACCAATATAATAAAGCAGATGTACCTGCAAGTTTTGAGTGTGTATTATGAATACGATACAGAGAATTTCATGCTACTGTTTCAGTAACTGGGTCTACTTTATGTGCTATGTCTTTCTTCAGTCTTTGTGTTGATGATGATGTGGAGTTTTCCTGTTTTGCTTTCTTTGGATATGTCACATTGTGCAAGCATCTTCCCAGCCTACTGTCCAGAATTTGAAAATGAGAGAACTACCTTTGTGGCTGGGACCTGTCAACTCACTTTACTGTTTACTTCAAAGCCATTGCTTTCAGTCTGTCTCTGTAGTAATACACATTTATTTCCCTATCTGGGAAACAGGGAAAAGAGAAGGCCAAATAGCAGGATGGGCTTCATAATTAGGTGATAAATTTTGCCCTTTCTACCTTCCATTACATGGTGACGAAGCTCCTCTCTGCAGGAGGAGATTGGAACCTCCAACTCATCAACAAATGGCTCCCTGCTTCTGCCTCCACTTGTCACTTGGAGGGCACACATGAACCCCTCAGCTAAATAAGACTTTCTTGCTTTCATTGCATAATCTTTTACCTCAGAGCAATGTTGTTTTGAGGTTATGCACTTCTTTCTAGGTTGTTTGATTGTCAGTGAAAGGAGAGGAAAGTATGTGATGCCTCCAGTGGAACTGGTGGATGCATGCATTATAAAACTGAATTCCAACAGCCTGGAGGAAAAATAATACATTGAGGTTAAAGGAACAGACATGATTGAGGGTATGCAGTGACATAGCTCTTTACGTGTCACACCTCCTGTCAAGTTTCGCCCTAGTATTTTATTCTTTAGCAAACATCTGATCTAACAGGACTTAAAATGATAGAGATTCATACTTGAAAACCTTGCTTAATTACTTAGCTTGCAGGGTTGTCCAGCATTTAGACATTATTTAGACTTGTAAAAATCTTTGCTTCAATTGCATCTTTTATTTGCATTCAGTTGATTTTCTGATACTGAAATAGAATAAAGCAATTCTATATTTCAATATAGATTCATAAAGATCGTTTCTTATATCTAAAGTCTTTGAATCAGACCAGACTTCTTGATAATCAGTAACTTTTTTTCTTCCTGAAGATACAGGGGAGTGTCCAGCTAAAACCTCATGCTGTATTTAAAACCAAAACAACAACAACAAAAACCCCAAAACAAAACATCAAAACAACCTCGACTCACAATTTGACTGTATGTTTTACATTACCAGGGTTCAAAAAGCAACTACCTACACCTAGAAATGCAAAATGTTTTTGACCTGTTCAGAATGGAATGTAAAGCTATCTGAATGGTGTCAGTAAATTTCTTACAACTTGTTAAGCAGTGTTTTATCAACAGTCACTTTAATCAACAGCACTTTAAATTGCTACTAACTGACAATCTCTTAGGACTTTTTCAATTAAAGAATTCAGAAGAAAGTAGGCTTTTTTTGTGTGTGTGTTTTTCCTTTCATGAAGCCCAAATGTTAATGCTGTGTTTTCATGTATATTGCATCATAAAGAATATGTACAGATATGCTGTCAGTTAAGAGAAGAAATCCTAGCTGAAAATAAATAAGAAAAAGTTGATGACATTGTCAAACCACTATTTGGTAAGTGGCAACTTACAATGCTGATCACATAGATAGTATATATAGTATATTGTTAATTTTGCAGGTGTGTGTTAGAAGAAATGTTGGTTCAATAGTAAACATACAGTTAATTGGATGAACTGATTCTAATTTCTTATTGAAGTAAAACTAAAATGATGGTTTGTGTTCCAAGAAGAGTGCGTATTGATTAAGTGCACCTTCACTGAAACAATAATATAGATCTTCTTGATCCACCAGTGCCTATTTCATTAGGATTACAAGGCCTGCTCTTGTAACAGTTGTAATGCAGTATATGAGTATCATCCTGTTATACTTAAGAAATACACTTGGTCATAAGTGTTTGAAAAGTCAACTTTAGTCCAGATTCTGAAACCTCATAGAAAAGGGAAGAAATAAAACTTTTCTCTCTACCTGCATAATCTGTAATTTCATAAGGCAAAAATATAGGCTATGGCTTTAGATGATACCCAGCTACACTGACAATAGACCTAACGTAATCTTGTAATGCTAATTTAATGTGAAAGAATATGAGAAACAAAAAGAGATAACAAAAGAGAATCTGTTTTCCTGCTCAGAATACTGGAGAGTATTTCTAATTCAAACCATGAAACATGCAACTTTTCCTTTATGAGTCAGTTAATTATTTGCTTTCAGGGAAGTGAAACTTTTTCAAACAATGCTGAGATTTTTGTGTAAGATCGTGATTTGAGAACTTCGTTTTTAGAAAAAACAAACAAAACCACCACCAATAAACTTGTGGATTTTCTGACTGAGGAGTGGAATCATAGAGAGATAGTTTGGAAGAGAAGCTGGGAAGTCTTATTATTTATTCTGATGACTCAAGGCAAGATCAAATAGTTATATGGTAGTTCAGACAGATTTTGTCTAATGTACTGGGTGGTAATCACTAGGTAATCTACTCCAGAATTTATCTTTCTTGGTACAAACATTTTCCTGTTTCTGAGGTAAATCTTCTTACATTTAAAGCCTGGAACAAAAAAATGGATGAAATGCATAAGCAAGATTTTATAGTACTGAGTAGGACAAAAGCATTATTTGGTATGTCTTACAGACGTTTGTCTTGTTTATACTTTTAAGTATAAACTGCTGTCCCTTTTGCAGCAGCCTTCCACCTGTTTTCAGCCTTTGATTTAACATGTTCAGCAGTGTCAAACTTCCCAGATACACAGGTATTACCTAAACAGGTTTCCCCCATTCTTTTTCTACAAGATAGGTTATTTCTCTGGAACTCGATTTGATGTCTTCTACTTTACAAATTATGACCAGTCTTTAAGTGGTGCTTTTTATCTTCTGACTTCCAAGCCTGTTGGAAGGTTTCTGACTACAGTGTTTGAAATTAGAAAACTAAAAGTAGAGTACAGATTTCAAGATCGCCAGGAGATTCTGCCTTGCACAGATTGATTCCAGCTTGTCCCTGTTGATGGTAGTTCTTCCCATTTTACTCTGCTCTGTCAGGCACAGTCTGAAAATCACTTGGGGTCTTCTGTGGCCCCTGGTGCGATAACTGTGCCGACAGCAGAGGGAGCATTAAACTCATTGCCCACGGGAAAGTGTGGGGAGTGAAACCCATGTTCCTATAATCCTTGTATGGGTAGGATGAGCTCATTAGCCTTCTGGCAGTCATCCTAGGAGAAGGACAACTCTGATTCCAAACCCGGGCAGATGGAGCTCGTTTAGCCCTGTAAGGCCTTCCATCTAAGAGAAGGACACTCTAATAAAACCTCCATCCTAAGGACTTTGCTGCCAGCGTCCAAGCTTGCTAGGCCCTGGCAGATGAACCTTAGAACTAAAGGGTGGGTCCAGCTCTGCGCATGCTGTGTCTCACCTAAAACAAATCCATAGCGCAGGCTCAAGGGTGCTATCCGCTATCCTCTTTTTATCAGCGCGCCTGTAAAAGGCGCTGATGAGGAGCATGGATGGAGCCCTCCCTGGATCTTTGTTTCCGAAGCCTAGCCATACATACTCTGTTCTGTAGGAGTTATTGCTTCCATGGAGATGTGATCAGCAGCTCCCAGTTCCTGTTGGGTGGGTTCTACTCACTGTAGAGTAAGTCACATCCTTGCAGTGCAGCAAGTATTTTACCTTTGTATGAAGCAGCTCTGAAGAATTTGAGATGAGGAAGGAGTCATTGTCTTGCAAGAAATAAAAGCTATCAACTTTACCTCATTTCTACGGGAATCTTGATGAAAGACTGTAGGGATCCTGCAGGGAACCTTGAATTTGGATCTTCAGAAAGAAAACTTTATCAGTGACCTTTTTATGAACTGTGTTTTTTGTAAGGATATTTTAGCTCTTGAACATCTCATATGTAGCATGAACATCTTAGTTCTCTCTTCCATAAATAAAAACTGAAGACAGTTACTTTAAACAATTTTTAACATGAAAAGTCAATGTCACAGGCAATAGCAAAGCTTTTGATGTTTCAAACATTTCTTATTCAGATTATTTTTATCAGTGCTTTACCATCTCACACTTGAAAAGATGTGCCTCTGCATTATATGAATGTCTTTACCAACCATTATTATAGTAATAAAATAGGGTGTGCTCATTTTTCAAGGCTGATATATCTAGGAGTCTTTAATCAAAAAGGATGTCATGTATTTAAGTCTGTACCAATTTAAGTCTTTCTAGTTGTAATTTTTTCTGTAAATACTACAAAAGTATTTAACAAATACTTAAGTAAATACAAAAGTATTTAACTTTTGTCCAGTGCCTGATAAAAAGCACCATTAACATAGCACATAAATAGAATTTACTACCTATCTTGTCCAAATTCATAGAATGGTTTGAATTGAGAGGGACCTTAAAGATCTTCTAGTACCAACCCCGCTGCCAGGGGCAGGTACACCTTCCACTAGAACAGGTTGCTCAAAGACCCATCCAACCTGGCCTCGAACACTTCCAAGGTGGGCATGTCCACAACCTCTCTGCGCAACCTGTTCCAGTGTCTTACCATGCTCACAGTGAAGAATTTCTCCCTTACATCTAGTCTAAATCTACCCTCTTTTGGTTTAAAGCCATTAGCCCTTGTCCTATGCCTTTGCAGAAAGTCCCTCTCCAGCTTTCTTATAGGCCCCCTTTAGGTACTGGAATGCTATAAGGTCTCACTGGAGCCTTCTGCAGGCTGAACAACCCAACTCTCTCAGCCTGTCTTCATAGGGGGGATGCTCCAGCCTTTGTGATCTTCTTTGTAGCCCTCCTCTGGACTTGCTGCAACAGGTCCAAGTCTTTCTTATGCTGTGGCCCCAAGAGCTGAACAGAGTAATCCACGTGGGTTCTCAAGGTCCCACCAGAGCACGTAGAGGGGGAGAATCACCTCCCTTGACCTGACAGCTGTGCTTCTTTGGATGTAGCACAGGATATGGCTGGCTTTCTGGGCTGCAAATGCACATAGCCATTTCATTCATCATGAAAATTCATTTTTATTGTTTGATAGTTTAGGAATATGGGGTTTTTAAGCTTGTAGATCCAGGAGAGTTCTGTGATCATTTGTCTATGGATGTTAATAAATTAAACCGTGTGTTTGATTTCACTTGTGAGATGTGATAAAGCTATTTTAACAAGCTCAGACAGAGGCTTTTATCAGGCATTCCTCTAGAGGCACAGAGCTGGTGCTCTGACTTTATACTGTTCAACATTCCTTGTGTAGGCCTTGCTGGGAAAATGTTACACTTGATATTTATATCTATATATAACATCATCTTCTGTTTTGTGTACTTTGGCAACTTCACAGTGTTTTGATTGCAATTACTTTGTTAACATTCATCACAACTAATGCATTTTATACATTGTGTGTCTTTGTTTTCACAGTACTTATTCTCCTTCTGTTTTTTATTTTTAATGTTCCACAAGTGTATCAGCTGAGTATTGCCTTTTTCCTTCAGAACAACTTTGTTGGACACTTGACCTTAGCTGGAAATAAAGTATGCAATGAATTCTATTTGTTATGCCTGTTCTTGTATAACTTTTTATTAGTCTAGTCATGAGCCTTTTATTAAGCTATTAAGCCAGTAATCATGTGCCTTTGAGAGTTCTGTTAGGAGATCTACATTGTTCTTGGGTGACAGGTTCACAGTGCTTTTTAAACAGAATTCTCACTATCTTAAAATAAAATTACTGGACACTTTCAGAAGTCTTGAAGAATAATTTGTAAATGAGAGGAATTAAATTGAGACGTCTTAGAAGGAAGATTGTAACTTTCTCAGTCTAGGCATTTGGGCTATGCCTCAATTTGGGGAATAGTAGCTCAGAGTTGAAGTGTGAAGTGAGATTATTGAGTAATAATGAACAAAAAGTTTTACAGGGTGTTACTTTAACTCTTGCCTAATTTGATTTACTAAATGCCTGCTAGTTGTTGGAGTGCATTAAGTGAACTTCCAGAGCATATCTTTTCACTTATTTTCATTTAAAAGAATCCAATTTGTGCATTCCAAATGCATCCCATGTTGTGAACCAAAACATGGTAACTGGGGGACTAATAGGTGACTCCTTCTGTCTTTGAAAATACAGGGAAATTTTAACCTAACCCAAAGTTATACGTCTCTTAAGTCCTTATTTAATGCTAGGTGGGATACTGATATCATGATTATGGTTTTGTTCCTTTTTTTAAATGCTGATGAAAAAGGGAACCTTTAGTTCTTAAATTTTCATACTAAAAACCATTGTGTTAATAAAAAACACATTACAAATGTTTGAGGCAAGAGCATGAGCTGAAAGTTCATACTTTTCAGAACACTCTTGTAAACAAGAACAGTATTGTGTAGAGACTTGTTCATTCTTAAAACAGTAACAACTTAACCTTGTTTGCAAATATTTGTTACATGGCTAAAAATCAGGGGGGAAAGCTCCAACTCACAAGCAACTCAACCACTTAAATCTTGCCAAAGATTTTAAATTTCAAATTTTAATCAGAATATATTTTGTGTTGAAAGCACACATAACAGATTATCCATTAGATTTTATAAACTCATGAGAGTTTAAAGCATTTAGTATCCTCGGATGATCCTGGTGGTCACATTAGCTTTCTAACAGTTTTGAAGGTGTGACAAGCTTTATAAAACATCTTCAGACCTGCATGCCTTGTACTAACGTTATCAGTGGGACATATGGTCAGAGTATCTTTCCATGCTGAAAAAATATTCCATTAGAATTTATCAATTCTATACCAATTATCTTATAGAAATATATAAGACATATAAGTTATATGTTCAGTCACTTCAAGTAGCAGTTTACTTATTAAAAAAAATGTTTCCAAAGTGCAAATAAGAACAAGATCCTTAATTTTTCAAAAAGAAAATTAGAATTACCATTTAGTAAAACATGGCTACAGCTGTACCTCAAACTACCAAATATGATAAGAATTAAAACTACCAAAAAAAAGTTTCAGGAAATATTGCAACTACTGTGCTAAGCTTTTTCATACATGCCACCTTCCTATACTGAAACTGCTAACTGAATAGTAATTTTTGGCAAATAGATAAACTAAATTGACTGCCGTAAGTATCCACTTTATTTCTTTTTTTTTTTTTAAGATATGAGCTATACTTAGAATGCTTCAACATTTTCACTGATTTCTTATTTTGATCATGAGAACTGTATTATATTTTGGCCTTACCCTTCCACACTATTAAAGGAAATTGCCATTTACTGGCCATATCTCCCATGGACAATAGACTGTGAGAAAAATAGCTTCTACCCAAGTTGACAAACCCCATCTTGTTGGAACATGCTGTATTTGCAGCAGAGAGCTCTATAGTGCTGCTTAGTGAAGTCTCAAGAAGTGTATGGCCAGGGATGGATGAAGTGCTGTTTGTTAGGATTTTGCAAGGAGTAAAACTATTGCCTTGAGCAGATGTCATATTTACACTCGTGAAGTCATAACCACACAGAACAGTGTACAAGGAATTATAGACACTCAAGCTGAATATAATTCTTCCTGGAAAACCCTACTGGACTGACACTTCTCAAATTGAAGACATGGACCTTTGGAACTCCTTTACTGTTAACAGCTTTATTCAAAGATGTAGAGTCATCCACAAAAGAGATAAATCATAAAATCTGACTGAATTTATGCTTGAAAATAATCAGGAATTAAAGGTATTTTTGATCAGGAGAAAGCTTGCACCTTGCTTGTCTCCTTCAAACTCCAAGACATGATTGATCATCACTACTGAAGATGGGAGTCCTTTCTGTAGACTGCAGGAAAAAAATATTCAGAAATGCCTATTTATATTGGTCTGCTCCATTTTACCATGGTTTCTGCATTCATTAAATAAGATGACTGTTAATATTATCTTGAGGCAACCAAGGGATACACGAAACTTTAAAGCTAGTGTTAACTGTTGTATGTGGGCATCACTTTTAAGAACTAAACCCACTTAAATGCAGTTACAAAGCTCTGAAAGTAGGAAATGGACAGTGATTTTAAGCAGAGAACTACTGAAGTAATTTTTTCTTTTTATAGTATTTCTTCTGTCTTGCAACCAGGTTTAGCTTTACAGGTTGGGATATAATTTATACTGAAAGTTGATATTTTTTTTTATTCCTTTTTATGTCTTATTTGTTAAAATTGAAGGTTTCTGCTAATGAGTCAGTAATTACGTTAATGTGGATTATAACAGTCTTAGATACTATCTTGTGATTAATTTGCCATTCATCTAGGAAGGGATTCTGATCGCTAGTAATAGGGGAAGCACTTATATTTTAAATTGATTTTACCAAAGAGCCACTTCTTGTGATTTTATGTGATCATTTTATAATAGCTCTTCTGTCTTTTGAGTGCTATAAACACTTGCTTAAACCAGATTTGATATTTTAAACTTTTGAAACAAGGAATAATTTTCATATCTTTTCTTTCCCTTTCTGTGCATTTAAATATGTCTGATATGAAGACCCATTGTATCAGGCCTTACTAGATCTGTAATTAAAAGTGAAAAGAGAAAAAAATAATTGAATGGTGGAGAAGAAAAAAAGACAGAAAGCCTGTCTAGCTTTCTTTCTTTGCCACTGCTTTTTGATCACAAATTCAAATGATCAGACTTAGTCTTTAAAGTGTTGATATAATAGTTTATTTGTTCTGTACATGTAACTCCCTTTAACAGGAAAAGAGAAACCAAGAAGAAAAAGAATAGGTTTGATGCTGCATAATCTTTGTTTAATGGGATATTTAAACTGAGTTGCCAGTTACCTGGCTGCCTGGTTCATCCATCTGCTAAATTAGCATAAGATCTTTCTTTCTGAAGGCTAGTAAAGTTTAAGGCACCATGCAACTAATAAACACTGCTATGTAGCTTGTTGGAATAATCCAGATGCATTGCTATTCTATACAAATTATAACTCAACCTTTAACAGAACCAATCAAATACTCATGTTAGGTCCTCCCCTCACAAGTTCTCTATTCTTAGAGCTCTTATGACTTTCTGCAAGGGTTCTGCACCCTTGACAGCTTGCAAACTTAGACTTACTAGAGCTGGATGCAGTTCAGTAATCACTAATGGGATAACTTAGGTATGGTTGACTCACATTTAGTGGCATTATGGTGTGCATAACTGTTTTTCTTCCTGTTCATAATGTCAGTATTTTACTTAAACAGCAAAAAAAGAAGAAAAAGAAATCTGTAGACTTAGGTAGGGAGAGTGGTATTCTGAATCCTTTGCTTCTCTTTGTGAAAATCTTCAAGTATAATGACTCTTTTTCACTGACATCAAATTTCAAGGGTTCTGCAGAGAGTAGCAGTTGTTCTGAAATAAAATTGCACTATTCTGTGCACTACAGGGCCCTAAATTCTCCTATAAGTTTTCCCTCTATAAAAAGGAGACTGAGATTAAATTCTGAGATTATTAACAACTTTAAAGATGAATTTCAAATAAAGTAAAGATCATCCTGGCAAGAGTAACATAAGAGTTTATGTATTTTCTTTTATGATTGAGACATTCAGCAAATACAGAGCATTTTGGCAAATATAACAAACAGAAATATCTGTTCTTTGCCATGAATATTAAATGTTTTCAGACTGAGTAAAGACTTAACATGAAGAAGGAATCAATTGCTGTTTTTTACTGGTCAAACCACAGGTTTATGATGAGTTTACTTAACTCTAGTCCCATCTGGTTATTTTTTATGGAATGAAAAACTCTTTCACTTATTTTCTAATTTTTCCTCTCAGGAAACTCTTGTGGCCATTTAAAACCATTCATTCACATTGTTTTATCTGTATTGAACTCACTATTATTTTTATAGTTAAGACTTTTGTGTAAAGGAACTGGGGTTTGCTTTGGCATTTTTTGGAGGCAGAACATCACCAGTCATGTCAACCTTAATTTCTACAACTACTGTCATTGCTTGACCTGATTCTTTTGAAGACCCAGGAGAAGAATATTAAATATGTACTTTACAGCAAGAAAGGATTATGCTGAAATTTCACAGAAGTAAGAAAAAAACATAACTGACATAATTTTGTGATCAGACTGCAATACATTGGTGTCAAGGGTTAGGCCTGGGCCAGCCACTAGATGAGTGACAGACACTCTAACACATCTCCTTTCCCAAAGGGGAATGGAAAGGGAATAATGGAGAGAGACTTATGGATTGCAAAAGCAAATGAAAACAGCTTTAATGAAACAATAACAATAAAATAATGAAATATATACAAATATATACAGAACCAGTGTCAAACCCAAGCCCCCAATGGCAATTTTGTCACCTTCACCACTGATGCTGTGGGCAGGCACTGGAGAAGTACCAGACTGGATTCAGCAGCAGATGGGAATCAGATTCAGGAGCTAGATTCTGGGACATATGGATTGGGATTGAAGGCAGAGCAGACAAAGTCCTCCTCAGACACTGGCCATGGAAGATCCCTCAGCTTTATACTGAATATGATACACAGGGAATAAAATACCTCATTGCTCCCTTGGGGTCATCTGTCCTGACCACTCCTCCCTGCAGGTGCAGCCTTTTGCTTTACAGCACCACAATGCGGCACACAAGATTTATCAGTGACCTTGGTTTCTACAGAGGCATGTATGAGCAAGAGCCTTGTTGAATACCCACCCTTAGCCATAAATATGCAGCACCATCACTTCCAGAAGCAAACGCTGTCTGCAGAAATGCTGTTAACTTCAGAAAGTGCAGTTACTTGGAAGACACTTAGCTGAAAATTAAAATCAGTGAACAGAATTTGGTTTTTTTTCTAGCTCAAACCAGGACATCTGGCATGGCTCAAATACCAAAATAATGTTTTCCTTCTGCTTTGGATGCTTTTTGGACACAACAAAGAATAAATATTCTGCCCACTTCATACTGTTCACTGGGGAACACCACAGCTCAAGAGAACTATAAATGTGTTAACAATACAGAGTTTTTTGAAGTGATACTAAATATACTAATAAGAAATTCATGATTCACAGCAGAATTCATCTGAACCTTTTTTTTCAGTCAATCAAACAGTCTAAGGTTTACACAAAATTTAGGGATGAGAGCCTGTGGGAGGAAGCTAAAAGTTGCAGCCCAGGAGACTGAAGGCTTTAGCAGGTATTCAGTCATACCTGCAGCCATTTAATTCCCTTAAGCGCTCCTGTGTTTTACACAACAGAAACCTTCCCTTCCATTGTGCTGTTAACATGCAGTCACCTGCTTCTTGCACTCCTTTCCCATTCCCAAGCCTCATTCCAGGCCTGGGGAGAGGACTACTGCAAAGCATCTGTACTGCACCTCTGGTTCTCCTCAAATGACCAAGAATATTTTACAGTGCTGTTTCAAATCACTGAAAGCTTTGGTAACAATCCTAATTTTCCAGTTTTTAATAAAGGTAATTATGTTGTTATCATTAGTGCCTGCCTCTTCTGGCTTTCATCAGATAGATGCCTCTAGGAAGCAAAAATACTGAATTCAAGAGAAGTTTCTTCTACATTTTTCTAGCCAAATGATAACTAGGTAGTACTGGATGTCTTGCAAAAAGACTGAAATAACCCCTTTGTTGGATTTTTAAAGTAATTTCTCTGGATTAAGCAAGGATCTGGGCGTTTCTGGGACATGTCTTTTGGAAAGGTGTGATAAACCTGATGCTGTCTTTTAGTAATGATTTTTGAAGAGCAGCTTCATTTCCTGACTTATCTTCCTTTCTGTGGATGAAAATGCCTTCTTGAACACCTTATCAGAAATCTATTAATGGAGATTTTAGTGGATTTTGGGGCCTTGGAAATTTATTTAGTACTTTTACATGCTTTTATGCTGTTTATTATTTAAAACATGAGGTGAATTTATGAATTAAGTTCAAGATTGGTTAAAAATGGTAATACATATTTTTCATATACAAAAAAATCTTGCGTTGCATATTTTGTAGCTGCTAAATTTAGCAGAACTGCTGACATCAGAAGATGCAATGGTGCATTTATGCATTTGTTTCCAACTATATGTATATTTTAATTGATCCAAAAATTAAAATGGACATACAAAAGTTTTGATAATTTTACTATCAAAATATTAAGACTTCAAAGACTAACAATCCAGGGATCTGAAAAGCTAATAAATCAGTATATTGTTGAAAAAATATTGTTGAATAAATAGATATTTGAATGAATACAAGGGATAAAGAAATGTGGGTTTATTTCCTATTCAACTAAAATAAAAACTCTGTAGGATTTACTACAATAGAAATGACTGTTTTATTCTGAAACGTATGTAGAATAAAATATCCCTGTTCTTTTATATGAAAATGTGGAAAAAAGATGAAGAAGAACAAAAGCTACTTATTTTGTTAGAAAAGATGGAAAGTTGTCTAGTGTTATAACATGCAAACAAAAGGAGAAAAAATTCTTTTGAATTCTGGAAGGAAAGACATTTAGTTTCCTGAGCTTCCTTAGAATCAAAGATCTGATTCTCAAAACTATTTAAAGACAATGGGAGAACTGCTGCAGGTGGCTTCTGAGAAACCAGAAAAGCCACTTCACATCACAAATGAAGTGACTGCTGTGTCTCAGTTTGCTCCTTGGTTCTTAGATTTCCTATTGCCATCTGTCCATATCAATGTACTGGATTGTTTTAAAGCAATAGGTTGCTTTATGTTTTATACCTTCTTATTTAGAGGGTCACTGCTGTGGTAATTTGAGTGCAAATTAAGTGACAGAATTCAGTAGCCATCCANCTACATTTTTCTAGCCAAATGATAACTAGGTAGTACTGGATGTCTTGCAAAAAGACTGAAATAACCCCTTTGTTGGATTTTTAAAGTAATTTCTCTGGATTAAGCAAGGATCTGGGCGTTTCTGGGACATGTCTTTTGGAAAGGTGTGATAAACCTGATGCTGTCTTTTAGTAATGATTTTTGAAGAGCAGCTTCATTTCCTGACTTATCTTCCTTTCTGTGGATGAAAATGCCTTCTTGAACACCTTATCAGAAATCTATTAACGGAGATTTTAGTGGATTTTGGGGCCTTGGAAATTTATTTAGTACTTTTACATGCTTTTATGCTGTTTATTATTTAAAACATGAGGTGAATTTATGAATTAAGTTCAAGATTGGTTAAAAATGGTAATACATATTTTTCATATACAAAAAAATCTTGCGTTGCATATTTTGTAGCTGCTAAATTTAGCAGAACTGCTGACATCAGAAGATGCAATGGTGCATTTATGCATTTGTTTCCAACTATATGTATATTTTAATTGATCCAAAAATTAAAATGGACATACAAAAGTTTTGATAATTTTACTATCAAAATATTAAGACTTCAAAGACTAACAATCCAGGGATCTGAAAAGCTAATAAATCAGTATATTGTTGAAAAAATATTGTTGAATAAATAGATATTTGAATGAATACAAGGGATAAAGAAATGTGGGTTTATTTCCTATTCAACTAAAATAAAAACTCTGTAGGATTTACTACAATAGAAATGACTGTTTTATTCTGCAATGTATGTAGAATAAAATATCCCTGTTCTTTTATACGAAAATGTGGAAAAAAGATAAAAATATAGTCTAGCTGAAGAACAAAAGCTACTTATTTTGTTAGAAAAGATGGAAAGAAGTCTAGTGTTATAACATGCAAACAAAAGGAGAAAAAATTCTTTTGAATTCTGGAAGGAAAGACATTTAGTTTCCTGAGCTTCCTTAGAATCAAAGATCTGATTCTCAAAACTATTTAAAGACAATGGGAGAACTGCTGCAGGTGGCTTCTGAGAAACCAGAAAAGCCACTTCACATCACAAATGAAGTGACTGCTGTGTCTCAGTTTGCTCCTTGGTTCTTAGATTTCCTATTGCCATCTGTCCATATCAATGTACTGGATTGTTTTAAAGCAATAGGTTGCTTTATGTTTTATACCTTCTTATTTAGAGGCTCACTGCTGTGGTAATTTGAGTGCAAATTAAGTGACAGAATTCAGTAGCCATCCAGTGCACACTGTATGAAGAGCTTTCAATAATGTTCGCTGCTGGAGCTTATACAAATTATTTTTCTTTGAACTTTACTTTCTTTTTTTAAGTATTCTAATGCTCTCCAGCATTAAACTCACCTCTTTCCCTTTATCGGTCACTTAAAAAGGAGATTTTTATGTGCCAGCATCAGGTGCCTGGCAAAAAGTTAACTTAGTGCTAATTACAGTTCAGAAATTTTCTGTGCTTAGAACTGATTATACACAAAGCCAAAAGTGTCATACTGCTTGGCTCACATCTTTGCAGGTTTTCTAGGTGCATTAAGAAGCAGTTCCTCAAGGATTCAAATATGTGGAATCAATCCATTTTCAAATTAACCCATTTTATTAACACGTGTTGAGGAGTCATGAAGAAAATGTTCACTTTTATATATAAAAATAAATGTATTTTTTCATTTTACTTAGAGCTGCAATTAGAAATGTGCTTCTGTTAGACTGTCTTCTATGGGGATCAAATATTTGCCAAATTCTGGAATCAAGGGATCTTTCCACATACAGATATTTGTTGAATCAAAGCCATTATAACCTCTGAAAACTGAAGGTGTAGAAGGATTTCCCATGAAGCCTCAGAATAAACAAAAAACTGTAAGATCCAGGTGATGCAAAGGGTTCATTTGGATCTGATTCTGGATGGTTTTATAGTTACCAGAAGAGGATTAAATGTTCTTCAGATGCTATTATAAAATATGCAAAACATACAACACTTCAAAAGTTGTTGACATCATCAAGATTTAAGCAGTTGTGTAAAACCGATTGAGTTATATAAACATTAAGAATTAGAAGTCTTAGCAATAACACTTGAATTCAAGTTTGAGGATGATACCAAGCTTGGAGGAGTGGCTGGCACGCCAGAAGGCTGTGCTGCCATCCAGCATGACCTGAACAGGCTAGAGAGATGGGCAGGGACAAACTTAATACAATTTAACAAGGGTAAGTGTAAAGTACTGCATCTCAGAAAGAACAACCCCATGTATCAGTATAGGCTAGGAACTGATCTGTTGGAGAACAGCCCTGGGGAAAAAGATCTAAGAGCCCTGGTGGATAGGAGGATGCCCANTCGTCTAGGTGATCCTGCTCTGGCAGGGGGGTTGGACTAGATGATCTTTCTAGGTCCGTTCCAACCCCTGACATTCTGTGATTCTGGGATTCTGTCATTACTTTTTTCAGATGGGGGTATAATTTTGCAGTTATCCCAGAAGCAGGACTTCAGGGTGTACTGTGCACTACCCAAGACTCAGAGAAAAGCAAAAAGTAGCTAAGTCTCATGTTTTGTAAGCCTCAAAACATTAATTTCGTGTGGATTTTTAAATTATGTTAAATTATGAACTAGTCTAGTGTTTATTTAGGGAGTTTTATTTACTCAGTCTCCCAATTCCACTCATTATTATCAACTGAGCATTTGGCATATTGAGTCTTTAATCTAATTTTTAAAATCTCTCCCTATCAAAGCTCACAGATATGTAGCTCTTTACATTGTATAGGCATAGAATTCAGGAAAGTAATGGTTTTCTGAACTGTTTGAAATTTGGCCATTACTATTTATATACGTGAATTTTACCTTTCAACAAATAGTAAAAAAACCTCTTGTACAAATACTATTAACACAGTAGTTTTGTTTTATCCTTATTTACAGTTGTTTTCATTTCTCACACTTCAGAAGATGGATGTATGAGGCAGGAAACCTAATAAGTATTGCAACACAGAAGTGAATCTATTGTCTATTTGCAGAACTGCACAGATGTGAATCCTTTGAACTGCTGTCAGGAGTATTACTCATAGTTCAAGATTACTTTGTCTTCAAGTATCTAATATTTGATTGATGAAAAATCACATTAGTGGTTTAACTTAAATACTGTTCCATGGGCTCTCAAAGGACTTCCTTCCAAAGCTTGAATCAAATTACTGGGGATGGTTTAAAGAACATCAGAGCTGAGAGAAGAAACTAAAATCAATACAGTCTAAAATTTATTGTCTCATTTTTGAAGTTACTGAATCCTGTATATTGTTTTACGATTGTGATCCTGTTAAACCTGGGACAAAGCAACACTCCTTTACTTGCTTGATTATGGGAAAAATGCATAAAGGAGCGGATACTGATGAGAGAAGGCACTGGTCTGGAACTCAAGGTGTCTTAAGTCAAATTCCTGGCTCTGCTGCATACCACCTCAGGCAAGTCAGTCTTTCTGGGCTTTCATTCCCCATCTGTCAATAGAGACAATGGTTGCATCCTTCTACTTGGCCTTCATCTTACCTGCTTTTATGGTGGTTCAGAGAAAAAAGGAATGCTTCTTAAAATGTGTCTGTATAGCACCAAATATACTAAAGCTATTAGGTGTTTCCTTAATACAGTAAGGGATGTTTGCCTCTAAGCAGCAGCATTTTTAATGTGTGTTCTACAAAATGGATTTGCAATCCAGTTCAACCAGCCCAGAAATAGTGTAGAACTTTCTCCTAGTCTTTTTGGCAGATTATAAATTTTATTGTTTGTTTACCATGTTGTTGTTGCCATAAAGAATTAGTACTGTTAGCACTTGCCACCCTGAGGTATTATTGTTTTGAGTTCCCCCATTCTGCCTACCTTCTACTCTCACAAACCTCCTTATAGCAGGGCATTATAAGTGACTAGTGTACATCAACTATTGACAGGTAATGGCTTTTTAATGCCTTCCATTGCATTGCTAGTAATATAACTTTCACTTTTATGGCTCTTTAGCATTTCATGATCCCACAGTGCCTGTGAGTGCTAGGACTTGATAGAAATTGAATGGACATAACAAAACACATTCATGTTACCTAACTGCAGGCACTTAATCAGGTCAAAAATGTAGCCAGAAGAGGGCAGTTCAGGGAAGAGCACGCAGGAATTCTGCATTGCCTTCTGATGGGGCATCTCTCTGCAGGACTATAGAATGAATTGAGGGAATTTACCCACTCAATGTAAGAAGGGAAATTGGGTGCTAAAAGTCAGATGTTTTCTCTACTCTACTCCCCTCTAACCAGCAATCTTTGGCATTTTTATCTCATAAAAGGGGGTATTACTTTCCAATACAGAAATTTCATTTGCTACCACTGTGAAAAATGGTGCAATTTATAAATCCTTGAGATGGGTTGAGGGTATGTAGTGATGTTTTTAGCTTCATAGTTTTTATATGGAAACACATGTTGATACTTCAACAAAGGATTTTTTGTTTAAAAATTTGTATCTGGAAAAAACCATGTTGACATAGTGTAAAAAAATCTGTGTATACTCATATGTTAATGTACCACTTAAAATGAAAATGAGAAAAGTATTTTGGCAGACATTTAGCAAGGTTGGATTATTCAGTAGTGCAAGTGCTTTCACCTTTTAGATTAATTTAGCCATTCTGAATTAGTAGAAATAGTATGTATTATTGTGGTAAGGTAAAAAATGATGTGGTGTCTCATGAAGATGGAACAAATAACTGTAATATTCATCCTTGTACTAAAAGTTAATACATCATAAAATCTTACTTTCCAGGTTCATCATCATGCAGATCCTAAATAACAAACTGTCCTCTTGCATGTGGATGTTCTTATGAAAAGAATCTCTCACAGTGGTAGAGTTTCCATGAACTGTCAAAGAAATGTAGGAAAATGAAATGCAGTCAACTAAATTAGAATTTGTTTGTTTGTGCTAATGACTCAGTTATAGGAAATGCCATGGTACTTAAGTACCCTAAGTTATCAGAACCATGGAGTTTTATTGTGGTACATAATTAAGTCTGGGAGAATTATCTAAATGCTAAATCACCTTCTTATCCTTCTGCAAAGTGTAACTTTCTCAATATATGAGCTGAACTCTTTGTATTTCTCTTCTTAGACAAACTAAAGTTTGGGGAGCTGTGGAACAACTTTTGTATTAGTTACTTGGGCTGGTACTGTTTCCTCTTATCAATATTTTGAAATAGGGAAATACCACATGGCCTGAATCTTTAGCTTTCATTCTTGGTTTTCATTTTGCATCACAAATTTAATTTTCAATTCATAAAGAAAGGTACTGTAGGGAGAATCCTAACTGCAGCAACATTTCTTCTCCTTTCCCCTTCTGAGTCTCCTTCCTCCTGTCCCTATTTCAGTCTCTCGCCCTCATTAAAGGATCACAGTTGGAAGTTTCTTTAAGTCTATTGAGATAATTTTTGTGTTATGGTTTAATATATATAGATGTTGATGTGTCACTTTATTGTACTGCAATAGTTAGCAGTATCAACATAGTCTATTAGTATCAGTATGTGGCATCATTCTGCTGGTAATACCTGTCACAAGCATACACACCGAGTACTGCTACGGTGCTCTCTATCAGTAGCATAGGGCACACAGTACCTGGATACTGATCTGAATGTTTGGGTCTCTTATACTATTACCAGTACACATACTTAGTATTTTTATTTTCTTGCAGATGTCCCTCCAGTCTCACTATTTCTGAGCTAGTCACTTAGTCTCTTAGTTTTACTATCTATAGTATGGGATAATAAAGTTGCTTAACCAACTCTGTTTAGCTCCCTGAACTCTGCAGTTAAAGTTTGCTCAGTTATCATTGCAAAAGATAAAATAGAATTGTTTTGTTTGACCATTATACATTATATGACTGAAAGTGACTATACCAAAATGTGAGAATCTCAGTATTTCTGGTGGTGGACCCCAGTTACTAGAACTAGGGACTTCCATAAACGAATGAAAAATAAATAAAAGTTAGAATGAAAAAGAAATAAAAAAATTGGCACATCAGAAGCAAATAATGGGGAAAAAAGTCAAATAAGTAGCATGAATGCCTATTTCTCATTAATTTCATCTGACTTTAAAAATCTGAAATGCTAAGTACTGCTGGAGAATAAGCTTCATTATAGATCTATATACATTAATTGCCAGCATGTGGTATACAGCCTCATTTGACATAAGATATTTAACTAAGAAATCACAATCATTTTTCTTTTACAAGAGGGACTAGAAATACGTGTATTTTTGAAAAGAAATTTTAATTTCTTCCTAACTGTTCCCTGGTTTTACTTTTCTGTTTTAGTCTCCTTTACAATTAGCACATCCAGTTTTGAGTCTAGCAGCAAAGTCTGCCTGTGTCAGGCACACATCAATTTACATGGCACTGGAAGGTCAAAAATCTCATTTTTATTTGCAGTGTTTATGACTGCCTTCCTAACTAATGGCTTCAAGTACTTCACTGTAGGTGCTGGAAAGCAGTCTGATCTATGAGATGATAGTTTATTAATTTTAACCACTGGATATAGCCTTAAGCTAGGAAAATAAGGATATACTAAAGAACATTACTGTAATTATTCCATTAGAAATCCTTTCAATTATTCAGGTGTTTTAATCACTTGGGCATTTAACATAGTGCTAGATGATGATCTTCTGATTAAATACAGATTTATATGAAGCTGTGACACTGCTGAAGGACAACATAGGCAAATGCAGACAAATAACTTAATCCTGAAAAATGGATTACTGTTGAATTAATTTGCTAGAATTTAGGTGATGTTGGAAGCATTGTTAGAATCTCTGGAATTTTCCTGAAAATCTAGCAGAATTGCAACAGAACTATGTTCTAGATTCATGTTTTTACTGTTACAGTTTTACAGTTTAATCACCTCTTTGACTCCCACTGCCTCAGCCTCCCACCACCTTTGGGCCTCCCACTACCTTTTGACCTCCCATCCCCTCTTGGCCTCCCACCACATCTTGGCCTTGCACCCAGTTCTGGCCTCAACCCCTTCTGGCCTTCCACCACCTCTTGGCCTCCCACCCACTCTCGACATCCCATCCACTCCCCGCCACGACCTGTTCTTGGCCTCCCTCCACCTTTTGGCCTCCCACCACCTCTCAGCCTCCCACCACCTTTCAGTTTCCCACCACTTTTCTGCCTCCCACCACCTCTTGACTTCAACCTGTGAAATGAGGGGAGAACAGCATAGTGCTCTTTCCTTCCATCTGAAAAAGAGAGCTTTGTTTTTTTAAATCCAGAGATGATCACAGTAGTCTTCTAAGCTGACCTTTTTCAGGCAAAGGTCTTTCTTTTTTCCAGAGATTGGAACATAATTTATATTTCAAATATTATTTTTGTTTTTAACAAACCAAACTAATAAGGAGATCATCACTAATATTAACTATTCTAGAATTTCACCTTACTTTCCATAATTGTCTAGCCACAGTTTTCACCTTTTACATCATACTTGATTCATATCCATCACCCTCAAAAATTTTCCATAATCAGATCTCTTTTCCGTTTGTGAGTAGCTTCAGAAAGAGGTGTAGTCATTCCTACAGTTCCTTTATTCTTCAGTCACTTTGTCGTCATTTCGTGTAAATGATTCCTCTGTTTTCTCATGTCTTTGAAAGTGTGGACTCCAGAATGCTGTTCTGGTTTTGTTTGAGCAAAGATAGAGTCTTTGTACTTTGTTCTAGAAGTGGGGTTTTTTTGCATTCTGCTGAACCGAGTTTATCCCATTATAGTAAAACATCCTCCTGATTACTCGTTCCATCAATCTTTGATTTTGTCCATAAAAGGAATGAGTGTCCTTTAACTTGTTGACAAAATCATTGATGAGTTGGACAAAAAGCCAATTTCTTCTCTATTCATAGATATATTCTTATTAATGAGTGACACCTATCATTCATGTTTAATAGGTTCTTAACTATGAAACAATGAAAGTTAATGAGCAGAGACATCACTGAAAGACATGAAAGCTGTTGGAGGTGATCACACTAACAACAGAGCATGTAGCAAAGGTGCTATGTCAGTCCTCGTTATACCACTTGATAGAGAAAGGACATAAAAATACCCATGTCTAAGGCAGGTAACAGTTATAATTTGCTGGTATATTTTCAGGCTCCTTGGATTTATAACAAGCTAATTGTTTGCTGTTCAGCTGTCAAAGTATGCACTTATTGAATCTAAAGTTTGTTATAATTCATCAGAGATGAACAGTCTCCAGCTATGCTGCCTTCATAAGCACTATAAAAATACATAAATTTGTACCTTATTTTCCACCCTTTATTAGTACAGCCTAACTCCATTCTCACTTTTTGAAAGAAAATTATTCTTCATGTGTCTATGTGCCTAAGGAAGAAAATAAGTAATAATTATTCTTACTCATTAACAATCAGAAATAACTGAGTTTTCTCTCATTTAATAAATATGGATAAAGATGAGACTTTTGTTTGTCTCTCAAGTACATGTTCCAAACTACATAATACTTGATGGACTGCAAAACTGTGATACTACCAAATTACAGCTTTTCTGTTGCTTTCCTGCACTACTGTTGTGCAACAACAGCACAATATGGAGATTTCTGAGAGCTTACTAATTCACTAGCAACTGACAACTTTGGTTTTCTGGAAGGTAGCAGTAAAATAGTTACAAGCTTACAAAGTGTTTTCTGTTGTGAAGTGTTAGAATAAGGCATGCTGTTGACAGAATCTGTTTTTATAGTCTCTGAGTACCCTGTATCCCTGCTACCTTTGAGGATTTCACAGTAACATTGTAAATACCTTGTCACTGCTGTACCTGGACAGGCATTTAAGATATGTTGCCCGTACATAATCAAATATAAATCCACACCTTGAATATCCACAAATTGTAAACTTTCATTTGCAAATAGTGCAGGCCTGATAAACCACTTAAAAAGCTGATTTTTTTCCCCACAAGTAATACTATAATCAGCTTTTCCCTGACATGATCTCATGTAAATATACCACTAGATTAAGGCTTATGCTGATAAAGTTCTTTCTGTAATAAGACATTATGTTTTAATGTTCCAAGATTATTTTGAGGCAGAAAAGGCTCCCAAATGTGTTTCCATTATGGGAATTACAGAAAGTATTGGCAAATAGAGATAGTCTATGCTGTACACTTTGCTTACACTATGCTCTAGAGGGAATTTCTGGTGGAAAATCCAATCTCATGCAAGTATGTAAGTGTACTTATATAAGTGCATAACTGTACACTTACATAAGACAGCATTTCTGTACTTCAGTTTCAAAGTAATTATTCTTATGTGTGTTTGAATCTGAGATAGGGACTAATTGATTGAGAAGCTCTTAGCTCCTGTGGCACTCTTTTATCCACACTTTTAGTACTGCATAATGATCATTAGGCTATCATAGAAAATCACTAGCTAGAACATGGCTATTAAAGGGCTTTTCTTTAGTTGCTGGTATTCTGTATGTTAATTACTGAGGAAAGCTGTCTCTTTTAATGGGAAACCTGTAGTTGTAAATTCTTTAGTAACCCATTTTGTCTGCTTTCTGTTTATTTTCTCTGGCAAACTGTAGCCACAAAAGACACCACAACTATCCATTTTGCTAACTAACTGCTCTCTCCAATTAGGACAAGAATTTAGGAGGAAAAGAAACATTGTCATGAGATGTAGCTGTTCCAGTGGAATACAAAAGGTATTGCTTTGGTGGAACACTTGTGCTCTCCCTGTTCTGTGACAAAACAGAAAATATCAGTTTCCATTGCTGTCAGGCACATGCAGCACAAACACTATAACTTTGTAAAGTAAGCATTTTAAATGGCCCAAGTGATTAGTCGCGAGGGCATTCAGGCTACTAGATGCTGATTCAGCTTGAACCTGAATTGAAAATATTGATCAGATTGGCCTCTGGATATTTATAAAAAAAATTGAATATTTTTCTTAATATCCATGGCACATGGAAATATTTGTGACTGCTGTGCATATTGTCTGATCTATTAAAGACTAAACACTGCTGGACAGCTGTGAAAATAGAGAAAACAAATATGTAAGGATGCTATGTGTCTCTGAAGAGACAATTTTGACTTGCTATGTGTTAACATATCCAATATTTCTGGGAAATATATGTGCATGAGGAATCAAAACCCATGTCACTTATTAATTGAACTTACTAAATAGTAAAGTGATTAAATACCATTTGTAAAATACAGTTACTCCAAAGCTGCACAGAAAGGCTCCTCCTATTACCTTTTTAAATAATAAATGACTTTTTTTGCTTGCCAGCATTGTTTCTGCCTTCTGAGTTCCTCCCAGCTTACCACAATATGGATTTCTACTTGCTATGGTTTTAAGTCTCACTTCAGGACAATTAAGGAAGAAATCATACATGCAAAAAAGCTAAAATAGATTAAAATGATACTTTCCCAAAGTATATTGTGCAGTAGCCTTCCTATGCCTCCATAAGCTCCTTCTTCAGTGACCATATTATGGATAAAACACTTCTCATGGTCAAATCAATTTTAGAAGCTTCTGATTTCAGCTATTCAATTAGTTGCTCAGCTGCAAACCTTTTCCTTTCTTTTTCTCTCTTTTTTTTTTAATTTTTATTTTTCTTTTCTAACCATTTAAAGGTCTGTATTTAACAACATGACTTCATAGTATTCTGAAATCATTCAAATTTCGTTCCTATTCTTCAGTGAGTAAACTCCAGCAATTGGTTGCTTGTAGCAGCTAGGAATTCATTTTGTAGATGATTTATTATAGCACAATCTTGTCTAAGCTGTTTATTTTTTAAAATATCTTGGATGAAGGAGACTGTACCTTAGAAATAATAATTTCATATACTAGTAATAAATTGTTCATAAAAACAAGCAAGCAAAAAAAAAGGCGTTGTGGAAATGTTTTGTCAATGTTCAGTTAGCTTCATTTGTTAGTGCTGCCCTATCTGCTGCACACTCTCTGATAAGCAAAGGTTTTTGGATAAGAGCTGGAGGTTTTTGCCCTTTCTTGTTACCAGTGCTGTACTATCACTATGTTTTATCCACTGATGCCAAAAAGTGGCTGAAAGATGTAACATCCAGTAGACAGAAAAAGAACCATAAATTGTGCTGAAAAGGTAGTTTATTTCTCTTGTGTTTAAGTTGTCTTTGAAAGTTTTGCAAGCTAGTTTAGTATATGTCTGATTACTTAGACGGCCATAAATAATCCACTGAAAACCTGTGAGGTTTATTGGATGTGTTCCTAATCATGTGGCATTATAAAAAGTGAACTAAATGGATGTGTGAGTACCTGACACTTTTACTTTTTTGTTTTGTTGTGTTTTGTTCAAATTTGCTAACATGAATTTACCTTTGAGAAAAACCCTTTTGGAAATACATAAAAAATTCTTAGTGCTTACATATCCTTTTTTGCCCTCTCTCACTAGTCTAATTTTCTCCTGTGATTTCAGAAAATTAAAGGTTACTCTGTACCTATAATAAATCCTGTAAAAATTAAGCCTTTAACTTATTGACAAGAAAGCTTCTTGGCAGCCATAAAACTCTACTTTTTCACCAGTAAGTAGACTCTGTTTCTCTTTGCTGAGAAATAGTTATTGCCACTGATCATCGAAAAACCCTTGTCACTTTAACCAATTGGGGTAAAATATATATACATCCCAGAAAAATGCCAGGAGCAAGCAGGAATGTTTTAATTATCATTAATGATGGATTAACATTAAAATGACCATATATGAGTCACTGTCATCTCTCCTATCTCTGTAATCCGACAGCATTTTAGTTCTCTGTTTTAGTTCAGCTGCTGAATCATCCAGTGAGAGCTCAGCCCAGTGTATCTATAACCCCAAGAGGGCTCATTATGAAATGAAGTTCCTCTGGCACAGCGAAGGAACTCTCTGAAATTCCCACATACAAATACTTGCTCTCACTTATGTTGCTCGTTGTTCTTGCTGCTGTCAAATAGTTGTTGAAGGTGTCAAAATATGTTCCTGTCACCTGTACTGCCCAGTGACATAACATGTGTGAACACAGATGTTGTCCTTTTAACCCAAGGAACCTGACTACATCCTGAAAGCAATTACTAACCTACACTATCCCATCAAAGAATCCAGAGCTTAATTAACAAAAAGTATTCCAGGGCAGTGCTGCACTAATATTCCTATTCATTTTATTTGCTCCTCACCTACAATACAGAGATTCACCACACATAAAAGGGCAAGACCTATAGACATAAGTCCAAGAGGATGACCTTCTTGAGGTAAGATAAAATAATGGCNATTACTAACCTACACTATCCCATCAAAGAATCAAAGGGCAAGACCTATAGACATAAGTCTAAGACGATGACCTTCTCGAGGTAAGATAAAATAATAGTAGTAGTTCTCCCTATACTTGTGGGATGTTTTCAGATGTTTCCCACAGACTTTACAGAGTGACTGGCACTGCTCAACTCTTCACTATGTTCACATTAAAATGTCCCTGTTTTCTCTTGGCAAAAGTAGAACCCAAAATTTTAATTGATACTTAAGTGTACAGGAAGCTTTTTTTCCTAGTATTTATCCAATTGCATTTTTTTGTCTATTAATAGATAAACAAACATGTTGAAAAGGATAAAAAGATGTTGAGGGAGCTCAAGTTAATACAACAGCAAAACCTTAGAGAACCCTATACAGTGGGAGTAAATAGCTGATATATTTTTGCTTCCAATCTTTTTATCTTCCATCTTTCATTTTACAGAAAGAATGAAATTTTCCTTTCCACTCACAAATCCCTTCCTTCATCTGCCAAAATTTGATATCATAAAATACTATTAAAAATTGCATCTATTGAGAAAAACAAAACAACCCCCTGTTTTTCCTCTGAAGCGTCTCATTTTAATATTCCTTAATATGTCAGCAGTCACCCACACATTCATCCAGGACTGGTGTCTACAAGCTTGCCCTATTTTTCAGTTTTCATTTCTTAATTTACAGCTACAATTTCTAGCGGCCTGAAGTTTTCAGCAGATATCGCTGGTTTAATCTAGCTTTATTTTTGACATTAAACAATTTCTTTCTTCAAGACTCTTATGAGACCACATAGCCATCAGTGAAGGGTCTTGAAATAGTTGTGTTAGAGTAATCAACCAATGCAACTAATCTTCAAAGAATGCCCCCAAAACCTCACATTGATACCATGTCAAGTTTGACTGTTTAATCTAGAATATCCCTGAGCCATTTCTTACTCTATAATGTTGCCTCTAGTCTTTCCACCTACTATTTTATCAACTGAAGAATTATGTAATTTTCAATAAGTCTACTCAAAGTTCGGAGGAGTCCCCGCCCGCCTGGCACGGCGTGGTGACGGTTTCAGGTCGGGTTGGGTCAGCCGGGACTAGGGGATCTCCGCCCAATGGAGCCAACGGGGCCCCGGTGGGTGGGTGGGGGTTGGGGAGACCCTGCCTGGCATGGCGGTCAGCATGGAGGTCGGGATCAGGTCCTGGATGCATCCTAGATCTAAGAACTGGCATCTCATCAATTATATTTTAGTGCATTGGAGAGATGTCCATCACACTTGCATGATGCCTAGTG